>VWZD01011013.1:159524-335569 GCA_013396695.1 Sakesphorus luctuosus
CTCAACAAGTCTGAAATCCTGCTTCCACAAACTAACCCTCTGAAAGTTAATTTATTTATATATATACATATGAAAGACTCTATTTTGCAGAATAAAGGGCCCATTTCTGACCTAATTCCACTGTGCAACTTGAGTTCAAAAATTCCTTCATAATTTCAATAAATGATCAGTTGGCTACAGGGACTTACTCTCCTTTTATCTTTCACAGCTTCCCCAGAAACAGCTCTGAACGTGCCAGATCTTGGAAGCATGCTAAAATCTGGCTGGTGATAGTAAACTTAGATTAGTCCTGATGGAAATATTCTGCTTGGAAACAGAATTGAATTATGAATTTTGATTGTGATCCAAATTTTCCAGTGGAAATAATTTTTATATAAATACAGCACTTTTTGACAGACTGTTTTCATACAATTTATTTAAAAATAAAACAAAACTACATTTATTCTCANATATTCCTCAATTTTTTAGTTATTTAGAATACAGACTACTTTTTTTCCCCACTAGAAAAAAGTTAAAGTAGAATTCTTCTTCTAAGAAAAGTGAACTGACAAGACCCAAATTTTTGGAAAACACTGAAAAATATGCTGAAAAAAAAGAAAGAAAAGAAAAAGAATATTAAAAAGCATTAGTACCTCATTTAAGTACTGTTAGCTAGTACAGCTAAAATGTAATATTAGCAAAGATAATGTTGGCAAAAAAGTTGTGCTTGAAATTATTAACAAATGGATATAACATATTAAATTTTCTATAAATTTATAGTGCATTATGAAGCCTTATATAAATGTTAATTATTATGTCTGCTGTAGTAATCTCTTCTAAAGTTCACTCTTTCAAATATTTCATACTTTAAATAGAAAATTGGGCCAGAAGGTATATTAATATGCCTTATATAGATATCATAATATATATTATTACATTAATATTAAGGAATGGAAAATTGTCCCCCCCTTACTGCCTATTATGTATAATTAACTTCAGAGAGTATTCTGTTTAAACAGTTTTGTCCCAGGATTCTGTGGAGATTTTGCCCTACTAAACCTAGATCATACACAGAATGTAATTAAAATATAATATACTTCAAACTGAGACCTAACAACAGGAATTTAGTCATTGACAACCTGGTATGGTGTTATTCCTAGCTGATGAGGCATTTTCTTTTATTTTCAAGTGATCAGTATACAGGTGCAGCACACTTTATGGACAGTCCTGGAGAGAAGCTTCTCGCTTTTCCCAGAACACACATAACAGATATAAAATACCGTATAGACATTTTCCACATCATCACATTTCCCAACAGGACCACTCTGCTTGAGAAGTTTTGTCTTCTAGTCTTGTTCAGTTTTCATGTTTAATTTTCCTGTAGGAAAGGGTTGCCTGATATATGCTGTGTACAGGTGGGATCTTTTCTTTCCAGTTCAGATAAAGTTCACCAGTTCCTAGGTCTTTTCACATTACTGTGCCTCAGGCTCCCTCTTCTTCCAAATCCTTCTTGAAAAGAGCACTCTAAAGAAAAATAATTACTCTCTTTCTAGGATATTTAGCATGTTTTAATCCTGCTTAATTTTTAAATTTTAAATTAAGTAAATGTTTCAATGGGACTACCTTATATAAAACAAGAATATGTGTTTGGTTTATTATGTAGCATGTTAGCAGAGATTACCATCAGATATTTACCTTATAGTAATTACCTATCAGGTGATTGTGAAAGATTGAACATGATCACCTGTTCAGTGGGCAAGACACCAAGTTTTACTGATGCTGTGTTAGGACTTTACTGACTTCCTCTTCTGGAGCCACTGAGGCATGTTCTGACAAGCACGAGAAGATTTCAGCAACTCTCAGACAGATTATCTGTACTTATCTTCCTGCTTAAATCATTAATACTGTCAGCTGCCTATGGCAAAAATACAGTTTACAGCATTAGGCACCAATGACGAGATACCAATCTGAATTTTCTTCTGGCAGAGACCGACAATCTAGAAGCCACACAAAGCATGTAGCCCAGCATCTAAGTGAAAATATCCCTCAACAAATATACATGAAATATCTTGAGGCAGAAAATATTTTGAAAGGAAAATACATCTTTCCTGATTATAATACCTAGGCAGATAGCTAGGGACAGATCTCTGGACTGGTAAAATTATCTATGCTGTAATTGTGTAAGGAGAAGTGCTGACTTAGAAGAAATGCTTCAAGTACATTAGGGACAAATCCTCAGCTCTTGATCTTGGCCTCCTGCAGGTCTCGTCCTTGTTTTTTACTTTTTTTTTTAATTGTCCTAAACATGTTATAAGTTGAATGGTTAGCAATTTACATTCATGTGAGATTTTATCTGAATCTTCTCCCACAGTTTCCTAGCAGCAGCATGTAAAATATTTGTACCTGCCAAGACCTACATTTTTATGTCCCCAGGTAAAAGCCGAGGTTAGAACTGCAACTTTTGTGTAGAAACAAGGCAGAAACATCCTACACAACAGGCAATAAACTGGCTCATGCATGAGACTTATGTTGCACATCCAGTACTGCTATGGGTAGTTTGCAAGTCTCTTTAAATTAATTAAAGGGTAAAAATTTCCTCAGGTGTACTCTGAAGACAGAATCCTTCACACAAATACTGCTATTCCAAGTAGTCCATTCATGTACTTATCCCTTAAAAATGTCAAACTAGTTTACCTCAGTGATTATTTCACCATCTTCTTACATCTTATGTATGGAATAGCTATATATTTTCATAGCATTTTTTAATAACAGTGACTTACCTTTTTTGTATTACCATCTCTTGCTACTTTTTTTATTTTCCTTGAACGATGAATTGCTATGTTCCCCAGATTAACAGGAAAATATAGAAAATAGATCTATAGGATAATAAACAATGAAATCTTCATAAAAATAAAACATATTCTGGAAGAATAAAATTTGAAAAATACCAATACTACCAAAGAGTTTGAATGACAAGGAATACTAAGGATTTTAGCCACTCTTTAGTAAGGTCAGTCAGTGTTTTCCAGTAGTCTCACAGAACCTAAATTAACCCTGAAGACTACAAGTTTTTAAGTTTATTCCATCACTCAGGATAATTTGTCAGATTTCTGAATTCTAGGCCTTTTCTACAGCACTAAACTAAAGGAAGGTGTACTATTAGGGATACAGCAAATGCATTCCATATTTTATTGGCAGGGCAAAACTTAGAGTGCCATTCTTTACCTTTCCCCATTAAAAAGTACTTCCTTTTATCCTCTAGGTGAAGTACAATATTCACTGCAAAAATCCTGAGACTAATCTGATTTGGTGGTCCATCAGCACAAACTGTTAACCAGTCTTGACCTTTACAGTGCCAAGGGAGTAAGGACTGATAAAGCACTGTTAAACTATAGATACCCTAACTTCTCAGTAATGCAATCTTCATAACACTATCAGCTGCCTCCTCGTGATGCAGTACAGCTTTGTGAATTCAGTAGCCAGGAGCTGATGGTCATGGTTCACAGGACATGTAGCGCAGGGAGTCTTTGCTCCAAGGATTTTTCATGCACTTATTGCATTGTACATACATACTTTTGGGAGTGGGGGTGAGGGTTGTGGTAAAGATGCAGAGCTCTTCTACCACTATTCAGTGCAGTGATACTACTCTTGTCTCTTGATGGTCACTGAGCCTCCAGTCCCTCAAAAAGAGCTTCCCTTGGTGTCCTGAAGAGCAGTCTCCCACCAGAATATAGTGTGGGATTTTAGGCACTGCCATGGAGATGGAAGTGTAATGTGGATGAGAGCTTTCTAAGAGAAACAACTGAGACTGGATCTCTCACACTTAGCAAAAGAATCCTGAGCATGTGTCATGCATTGCAGTCTGAAAAGGAGTAGATTTGCAAACTCGAAGCATGTCACTTCATATCTCCTAAATGGGGACAATTGTTTGATATGATCAAGGACTTTTTTTTTTTCCTTCTTTGTGTCACTATAATCAATCTCACAAGAACTCTCCATAAAAACTTCCTGTGAACACAAACCTTCTCCGAGTTACATTTCTCTGGACAGAGAACAGAGAGACATCCTGTTGACCTTCTGTTCCTTGGGACTGCAAACATCCACACTGCAGTGCAAAGGGAGACAACCTCCCCCTGTAAAACTTCATTAGTATTTTCAAGGAAAACATGAACTGCACTACATTTTGCCTGAAGCATCTGTAAGCATGCCTTGAGAATGCTTTCCAGAGCGAATCCAACCTACTAGAGAGCTGTGAGACAGAATCCCAAGGTGACTCTACATTAAGAGAGAAGCCAGACTTTCAGACTAAGCAACAGTGCAAGACCTCTGCTCACTACAAGCACAGAGTTTAAGCACCTAGGAAAACACCATTTAAAAACTAGGCCACTCTTGGACCCTTAGCTCTGCTAAAGTTAGATACAGTTGATTAGATTTTAAATTTCATTGCCTAAATCTGATATAAATGTCTTGTGATTCCTCTTCCAAATCTGCATCCAAGTCCACAAGGTTATATAGGAATTCTGTTATAGAGCTAGAAACTAAATCCCAAACTCTTAAGAAAACAAGTTATATAAACACTGGATGTTTTAGCTGGAAAACTGAACATTTTTCAGTTTATCCTGATAGTAAAAACAGTTGTTAAAGGCTTTCAGGTATGCAGAGAGGTGTGCACTGTGTCAATCAAGAGAGAGAGCACATCTTTTGCTGACCCCAACCTTTCTTTCAACTGAAAATCTTTTTCTAAGCAAAATTAAAAGTTATTTATCATGTTTTATGATTTTAACCAATTTTAAGACTCAAAAATACAATTTTAAAATGCCAATACTGCATGAAAGTTGTCAGAATTTACTATTTTGACCTTTCCTTTTTATTTTTTCAGTTTTGTGAAACTACTTTAAAGCAGGAAGCTATATTGACAGACACTCTTATTTTCTGAAAACTATGCCTTGTTAATTTGGTGTTTCCTAAAGAAACTTCACTATTCTGAGAGTCCAAAGTTGTCTTCTTACTCATTGAACTATTCTTCATCACTAATAAGTTGCTGATAATAGAGTTACTCTCCACAAAAAAATTCAGCTGTACTCCCATTGCCAATATTGGCCTTAAAGAACTTTTAACTTCTAAATTAAAGAGAAGTCTTTTTAAATGAAGGGAAAATCACTCTTTAATGCATGTGAAATTTTCTCAAGGAAGTCTTATATTAATTAAGATGAAAAAGTTATTTTCTTTTTTTTTTCAATCAAACCTAATTATAGTGTCTGAAAGTACAGCTTCTTTGAACTCTTTTTTCACAGAGGAAGGGAGGAGGAAATCCTTCATATTTTTTTTCATGTGAAAACAAGTTTTGATCTAATCACATTTGGTTAACCAATGTTAGTGAAGTTTGTGCTTTTTTTATGTTCCTAAGAGGTAGAGGAGAAAAATATTTGGGTAGCAAGGGAATTATAGTATTATTTATAAACCTTAAAAACACAAAATACTGCATTTGAATGAGGACTCTGAAGTTCCTGTTTTTCTATGAAATCTCCTTGATCTGGATATCAAGGGGATAATCTCAAAGGAGAAGGGTTTAGTTTTATCTGAAACTTCTGGACCTAGTCAGAATTCAAGGGTGATTAGAGGCTTCTTCTGCTGATACTTCACTGTATTTATAATTGACACTGTGTTATCATGGCTCACAGCTCTCCATAGAAAGTGATTTTTCATTGCAGTTCCAATGAAGAAGAGAATTCAAAGGGCAACATCTATCATGCTGGATGTGCTTTGGCAGAGTGTATTGTGAATCTCTGTAGAACAAGCACTGGGCTCAGAGCAGCACTGCAGCACCAGGTGGTACCTGAGGATAAGGTGTTTTGTGATCATTCCCCCACTTTTTTTTCCTTATATTCAGCTCTGGAGCAATATTCCTTGTCAATGTTGATCTCTGCCCCTGATAAATATCCCAGCATCTTCCAAGATCCTGTGTAACAATGCACTGTTTCTATTCCAGGCAGAAATAATCTCAAGCAATGCCAACAGGTCAAAGAGCAACATACAGATCTCTTGGGGAGCCACCATGTGTTCATAATAATGCCTATCCTTCCTTTCTGTTAATATTGTGGGTGAAAACTATTACTGAGAGCCCTGTCAGCACCAAAGACCTCCAGATGAGAGAAATCTCTGTTAAAATGTGAGAGAAGTTGAACAAAACAAACTGTCAAGTCTGAAATGTTCTGCTGAAGAAGTGGTCTGCGGGAGAGGGAAAGCTGCATTGGTGTAAACTAGTGGAATCTTTTATCTCCTATATCCTGCTTGTTAAAATTTGAACTCAGTCAAAGGCAGCAGTCTGTGGTCCCAGGATGACAACAGTTAGGATACAGACAAGAAGGAAAAGAGGTCTGCAGAGGTCTCCAGGGGGGTTGGGCCTGCCAACAGCAAGACTACCTCTCTGAGCTGTAGGTACAAGTTCAATGGGACCAGAGAGACCATCTACTAGTGTCTAATGAATAGCTGAATAGCCTCCAAACTACAGACTTGAGTTACTAATGAACTTGAAAGTTAATTAACATATTCCTAGTTTAGAAGAAAATATCACATTTTGAGTTGTAAATTCCTGCTGAATTCTTTCAGTGACTTTTCCTCTTGAAAGGGAGCAGTTACTTCACCTTTGTCTGAATTTCCTCATCTGTGTAACAAGGTTGGTGATGCTTAGAAGTATATCCCACAGTAGCTTGGCAATGTTCTTTTAATATAGCACAATGCTGAAAAATACTAATTATAATAATTCCTATGACTGTTCCCACCCCAAGTAATGACAACATTGCAGAAAAAAAAGTACTTGTATTGGAATAATAGCACAATTTATTTATGAAGGGATTGTCTGTATATGCCTCAGTCTTGTCCAAATATAAAAATACAGTGAGCTGAAGTTATTCCATATTTATTCAGTTTTGAATTTTAATGAACACAAATTCCATAAGCCCATGAAATTTTTAAAACCAAAAGATGAATTAGATTAATCCACTTCACAGCCTGTCATGTTCTGGCAAAAGATATTGTGCAGAATTTTAGGTAAATAATGTTTAATTTAATTTAATTATTTAGCTATGTAGTGCGTTCATCTCAGCTCAAGAGAGATAGTGATTAAAATGCAGAGACTGGGAATCCTAATACCACTATGTAAATTTTCAACATATTCTTAAGCAATCACGTTAAAAATCATGTAAATGGCCATAATTTTCCTGAAAAGTCTGCATTTATTCCAATTTATAGATGCCAAAGATGATCTTCCTTCTTCTTTAGTGTTGTCATACTCCTGTCCTAGGGAGTCATGAAACAAAACTAATACTGGCAGCTCTTGTAAGTTTAGAGGAATTGTGAGCAGATTCAGTTGTTGATAAGAATAAAACTCTGGGTGGGAGGAGAATTGCACTGGCTGGACCACGGACATACCCTATGGTTGGAATAGCAGTGAACACAGGTGAGTAGTTTTCTAGTCCATTAAAGACATGAGGCACATGAGGCACATGAAGGTTAGAACAATTCAGTGTGCTTTAAGGTAGTAGCAAATGTGGGTTTGCCAATGAGAGAAGTGTGACAGAGCTGAAAGGCCACCACCCACCACAGCAAAGACATCATAGGGCAATGGCTGTGCTGTCCAGTGTCCCACTGCCCCCGACTGCTGCGTCTGGCCAGGGTTGAGAGCTGAGGGGCTCACACCCTGAGCAGCAGCACCAGCTGCCTCTCTCATTGCCTCAGTCACAAAGAGGAAAAGCAAACAGGAGAGTTTTGCATGAAGCTGCTCTAGAAAAGCTGTTTCAGTGAGTGAGCTATAAAAAGCTTGGAGTCCATCACAGGCAGTCCAGACTGGGAGGAAGATGGAAAAAGCAAGGCTTCCACTGTGCCTTCTGTCTTCTGCCTCAGTCCAGCCCTTTGCTTTCACAAGCATAATATCCACTCATTAAGTCCTAATGAGAATTAATTATCTTGACTCTCCATCTGCCCAGGTTTTCATGTTGCTTTCAGCCTTCCAAATTCTTCCCTTGTCTTCATTTTCTCCCCAAGAAGGTGAGAGGCCTTGAAGGCTTTGCTTCCTCTCTCTAAGAGAGACCCTTCTCTCTTAGAACACTCTTTAACAATTCTCTCACACTCTGGTATTTATAGATGGCAAACCAGAAGTTTTACTGCACAAGGAAGGAAAGCAATTTACAGCTTCTTATAGAAATGTAGCCAATTCTAGTTCATTTGGTTTTTTGTCGTGATTATTAACACCTTTTCCATCTCTCTGTAATTTATTCATTATCTTTAGTCAAGAAATGTGAAAGGGGGGGTAGGAGTGAAGAAGGAGATAAGTGTACTTGTCAAAATGGGAAACAGATGTTCTATCAGTGACTGGAGACAATTAATGTTCTCAGTACATATCAAAAGGCAAGGTCCATGGATTGCTTCAAATTCTTGTAGCAAACAGTCTTCTGGAAAATGCAAATACAGAGACTTTATTTTCTAGTCACGTGAGAGTGTGTCTTGTTTGTAATGAGCTGTCCTAAGGAACTTTACATTGCTCCTTGAAAGTGTGTCTGTTTTGATCACTGCTGGCCTAAATAATAACACAGCAATGAAGGGGGAACTGGACACCTGGCAGCAGAGCTAACGAACCTGTCACCACTCCCTCCCTCAGGTTCAGACACTGAATGCCAAGCAAAGCATTTAGCACATGTTTAACCTTGAGTTACTCAAAGTCAATAGCACATAAGTATGCACCTAAAGCAAGCACATACTTTGTGATTGCCACGGTAGGCATTCATCTAGCAAAGATCTTTGCTGCACTGGGGCTTTCATTTCTTGCTGAGGAATGACCCTCCTACAGACCATAAGGGAAAGCCACTCAGCCGGTCTCCCATCCAGTACTAAAAAGCCCTTAGCATCAGGCTTTAGTCTGTATCACTCTCGTTAATGCTGCTGCAAAAGCCAATTATAATAAATAAATATTATAAGACAGAAAAAACCAATAATGAATACATGTGATCTGATTACTAACATTTGTAATAATAGTTTATTGTTCTACATATATACCTTTCATCTCTCTCTACATTCTGCCAATTTTATTTTCCTTTCTGCTGTTCTGTTACCTAAAATAATCAAACACCTACCATGTTCTGGAAAGTACACCAGTTAAGAGCTGCATCGAATCTCCTTGAATGGGCCTGTCACCATGTTAATTGAAATAAACATATATTTGTGAAGAAATTGTCTGAATTCTGCTCCAAACTTGACTATTTTCCATCACAAACTTCCTTTTCGCTCATCATCAGAGACTGAAAAGAGCAATGGTTTAAATATTGTTAAGTTCACCAAAAGGCTTCTGTCCACTGTAGCAAACTGCGAGGAAACAGATGGTCATCTACCAAAGCCCACCCCTCTTTGAATATGCCCACTTTTGGATGGCCAGACTTCGTGAACGAATATATGGGAAGGGCTCTCCCCACATGGGTGTGCCCTTCCAGCCTGCACAGTGGATTTTTTAGGTGAGGCACAGCATGCGCAGAACTGGCCCCACCATTTAAGTCCTGAGAGTCCAGCTGGGCGAGCTTGGACAGTGACAGTGAAGTCCTCAGAACTGTCACAGCACCCGGTACTAACCAGGGCTGACTCTGCTGAGCATCCGAGATCTGACGGGTTCGAATATCAGGGAGGCATTTAACTGCCAGGGGATGGTCCCTACTGAGACTTGAACTCAGGTCCTTGGGATTCAGAGTCCAGAGTGCTCTCCTTTACACCATGGGACCGCCATCTTGAGATATTATCCAACTATCATAGGTGCAGAAGGGCCTGAAGGTACAAACGAATTTTCAGACAAGCAAAGAGGCTGATAAAAGGCAAATTCCACAAGGCAGGATACTACTTCTTGTCTTGCCAATGTCCTCCCTTACATGATGACTGGGCTTTGAAAACCCCTCTGGGGAACATCAAAAAACATTCGCACCTGGCCTGAGCTATTCATGTCAGATGCTGGACTATAATGGACCACGATTGCTTCAAAAAGGCTGACAGCAGCAGCATCTTAAAACGTGTCAAAGACTCCTGAATTGTCCCGTGATCCAGTATTATATTAACCAGAGGAGGTACAGGGGGTGTTTCCACGCACAATGTAAACCCCCATGAAAGGAGAGTTTTGTGGACTCTTCCCCCCACCACTCAAGAGTTTCAGTCTGCAGCCACCCAGAAGACCAGACCAAGAGAACCAACAGGATATCCTCAGAATCTATGCAGTGGTGATATCTTTTTCAGCTTAATGTGTTTCTCTGTCACTTTTTCTGTCCACCCACCCCCTCTTTTCCCTATCATTTACTGTTAAATAAAATTCATACTTTGACTATGGCATATTATCTTGTTTGCACCTTAATTCAAGCAGAGGCATCTCTCCAATAAATTTAATAATCAGATTGTAACACTAGTTTATATTCTTTTTCTCACTTCCACCATTTGTGTCATTATTGATTGAATGATAGCAAACACCAACCTTAGAGGTTCTTCTTCCACCCCGTTTTTCCCAGCAGCCTGTCTCCTCAGCTGGGCAGGAAAGCCAAAGGTGTGTGCAGGGTAGCTCCAGGTCACCCACTCAGCTAGGGAAAAGGATTCCTTCACCAGGGTGCCCCACTTGGGCCGTCAGATCTAGAAACCACCAACGAGCCCATCCAAAGGCATGTTATACATAATATATGGCAGTGACTTCTACTCAGATATAAAGCAGTACATTTTTACATGCTGTGAAAAATAGAACACTTCTCTTTTTTCTGTTTGATTTATTCCTACTGCCATATCTATTACAAAAAGAGAAAATACACATCAGCCAGATCAGACCACACACTTGACTTAATGGCAGTCAGGAAATGCTCAAATTTTCTTTTCAGTGCAATGACTTAGGCTAGGCATCAGCCCTACAGAAATGAAATACCGTGAATACAGTAATCTGTGGTCACTATTTCATGAAATTTGGAGAGATCTACAGTAAACTGGTCAACAAAAATGTCTACAGCAACAGAGGCACTAAAGTTTGGTTAGAATGTAAATCAATCACTGCTTGAGAAAAGCATGGCAAAATAGAAATCCTTGTCATTCTGCTGTCACTGGGCTTGGGTCTTGGGGTTTTCTAAGGTGACAGGATTCAACTAATCTAAAATGAGCTAGAATGCTAATTTCCCTCTCTAGCTTCTTATCTTCTGGGGTGAATCAGCTATCCATATACATAGCTGATTAAACTGAGTTGCTATCACTAGACCTATATCAGGAGCAAATTTGATTCAAGGGAAGTATTCTTCATTTAAGTGCTGGGGTATGACATTTTTAAACATGCAGATGTGACTTAAAAATATTTAAAGGGAAGACATCTGGGAAAGGAAGGAGCATAGCTTTTCCTAGTCATCATGAGTGTATTGCGTGGCACAGAATATGCAATCAGTATGAAAAAAATCCACCTCACTTTTCATAAAGGACGTGGCAGCTCCTCTGCATGAAATGTGTATTTCTTCTCTAACAGCAGTTCAAGTATAGAGGTAACCTATTTTTCATTTTCAGTGCAGACACATTTATTAGCAGAGTTAATAAGACAGTCTTTGTCAGAACATATTGTCTGTTGTCAAGATCTAAGGATTAACATTGTATTGCATATCTGAATAGAATTACTTTCCCATAAGATTTGCTATACCAAGTTAGTTACATGGTCCAGTGGGTCTGGTACCCTGCCAGATGGCAATAAATAAATGGCAAATAAATAAAATTTCAGAGAAAACTTTAATTCTAGTACAGCAACTCACTCCAACATGTATTATGCACCTTGATAATTGTTGCAGTACAGAACACGGAAGGAAACATTTCCTTCCAGCCTCTGCAGACAATTAGTTTATGCCCTGAAACCTGGCATTTGATTAGCCTTATCTGCCAGGCATAGCCACAAACACCATTATCAGAGATTCTTTCAGGATTACAACAGCCTTATCACATCTCTGGTTATGATAAGAAACAATAAAGCATTCAGAAACCTCTGTAAAAATCCAGTTGAATTAGCTTTCAGTAATGAGAGCTTGATAAAGCAACACATTCTCCCAGCCCTGATCACTCATAAATATGTAGAGTCTAATAACTAATTATCTCAGACTTTCAGGAGATTATTTTTCTGGGAATCTGTCAACAGTGATTTTATTTTAGATATGGCCCTAGCTTCTCAGATACAATTAGTTCATGGTTTCCAGACATTTGGTAAATGCCCGGAGGAAGGTCTTTTTTATGTGAAGTGTTTTCCCCACTCTGAACTAATTAATTATTACAAACATGGAAAATATCTATTTCGCTCTGGTGTTGAACTTTTCAAATATTTTCATTTGGAAGATCAGAAACAATACAATCAAACTGCTTACCACCTGGCTCCTCTACATCACTTTTTTCAGTGGAACTAAATAAAATTCTCATTTTCAATTTGAAAATAAAAGTGAAAAATAATTATTCAACAGTGACCTGTGTGCCCCTTCAATTAGTGCTCTGTGCTTGCCTAAAGCACAACTGGTTTGATTTTTGCTGGGTTTCTGCTCCTAAAAGTGGCAAGCGCTGAGGCCTTAAGTGGGGGCAGGGGGGGAAGCAGGAGGATTGAGTTTTTTACCCAGCAGCATCCCCTACTGTTGCTTTTAAAAATGGTAATGATTCACTTCCAAAGCACTTCCTGGCAGTCCCCAGCCAGGAGGGCAGGGCAGCTCCCATGGTTCGACAGCAGACCTGGAGGGGCAGGAGTGAGGAATTGGAAAGACTTAGTGTCCCCAGGAGACTCACAGGTGACTCTTTAATGGAAAACTATTGCCCCTATAATTCAAAATAGTGTATGTTTCAGTACCATAAAAATCTAAAGGACTGGAGTAGCAATTTTCTAAGGAGCCTTGAGCACCACAAGAGACACTTGTTAATTTAAAACAGACCATCTCGAGCTGTTGTGGTTTCTCCCAGTGAGCCCTATTCCCTTGCAGAACATATGCCCGTGTTTCTTTCAGTTATGTGACAGCTGTCAGCCCCAAACTGGCTTCCAGGTGCTCATAGGAAAAATGAGTCTTTGAGTGTAATCTTGCAAATACCTGTATGCCAGTTCAGAAATTTTAATTTCAAGATGCCTTAATACTGAAATGTACACTCACTAAATCCTTTTCTTGCAAGGGAACATGAAAGCATGACTTTCAATTTGCATTTGTAGAGGTATTGAAATTTTTCTTTATATATGAACAAAAGTTTGCAAAATATATAAGCAGGTGGAAGCAGGAGTCTGAATATACATTTACTGATTACTCTGTGTCTTACTTTATTTGTCAAAATGGGTTAACTGTACCCCTGCACCTCTCAGGAGTGTTGTGAAAGCTTACTGGTTAAAGTTTGTATAGTATTTTGAGATCCTTGGTGGCACATGCTACACATGTGCAGAAACACATCACTTGATATATATGAATGGCAATTCACTCACAGCCTCAGCGGTGTTCAGTAGGGGAGTAACTGAAGAATATCAAATGCTGCAGGCTCAAATGAAAATGAGCTCATCAAAATAAACGATTTACCAGAGGTTTCCAAGCACTCTGCTTCCTACAGATGAGATAAAGAGTTCATCCCCTTCTCTGCTTGACAACAGAGAATAAGCCATAGCACAGCACATCACTGACAGTGGTTGTAGCATTATTCTCTGTTGGAGAATTTCACTTTATTGTACAGCCCCATTAACTGATGAATTGAGGTCAGAATGGTTCATGTTATCACTGTGAATATAGAAAAAATTTGGCCCAAACATGGAAACCAAACTGACTTTCATAATGAAAAAAGGCTCAGAGATAGACAGAAAGTCATACCTGTGAGTATTGCCTTACAAGAGTGTCTTTTTTTCTCTCCATTTGCTAGTCTAATCAAAGATAAAGCTTGTGGACTTTAAAAACAAACAAACAAAAAACAACCCAACGAACAAAAAAACCCCAACCCACAACTTTTGAATTTGAGGGAAGGAGTCACTTAAATTTCTGTGTGATCTACAAAAGGAAGGATTGCTACATCTTCAGTTCTGTGAAAAGCAACCAGTTTGAACTCTTCTTTAATTTTAAGGGTTTATATTGGCACAGTTACCTGAGTCCCTTCTGCAGACAACTTAAGCTCCTCAGAGCAGCAAAGTCTCTAGCAGACTCATGAGTCCTCAGTACTCTGAAATTTCTGGAATAAAAATTTTTCATGAGGTAGGACTTTCACATTTTGACAAATCAGATTTTCTGTTCCAATAAACTTGACCTAGTCTGCACAAATTGACCCAATTTGCCTTTTGAACAAAAGTCTGATAATGAAATTTCTACACTCACTTCAGCTGGACTAGAGTTAGTTCAATCACATCTGACCTTGTGGTAGGCCAGGTATCTTACATCTCAACCCAAAGAGAAGTTGCATCTGCATAATTAGAAAAGAATTGGGGAAAGAATTTTAAATTGGATCAGAACATAGAAATTTCAGAGTCAATTTATCTTTTATCCAGAAATAGCTGGTTCAACTCCAGGACAGCCCTGTTCTGTAGGTTGAATCACTCTTAATCCTGAGCATCATTGTAGCTACCCAAGAGGGAAATACCACTACTGAGCTTAAAAAAAGGGTGCTGTTCTCAAAGTCTGATCCAAACTCCTTTTGAATCCATGGTAAATTTTTAAATAGCTTTGAATTGGGACTTTAGCGTTTAACTAATTTGTTAAACTAATGGAGTTTCAGATGCCAAACTGACAGATAATAGGTGCAGTTTATTTCTTAAGCACCTTCTACTCTTATTGATTTATCGGATCAGGCTGAAAGAATGCTTTTAGTTTGTTTCTTATCCAAAATGCAAGTTGTCTTAATGATGTTTTTCCCAGAAAGTTGACGTAAATGATTTGTAAACAAAAGAAAGTAATCTTGAAAACTGAGGAGAAAGATAGCATTCCATTTCTCTTCTAGCTTCACTTTAGAGTGTGTTGTTTATTTTCTAACTTTTCACAATTCATGAGCAAGCAACTTACTCCTTTCTAGTCCTTTCTTTAAAGAAGATTAATTATTTTCATTGTTGACTAAAGGGTTTTCTTCTAATTAAACGAAATTATAAGACATTCACCAGTGGCATGATTCTAGTCAATAAACTAATTATAGTTGTGGCAAATGAAGGAAAAACCATCAACTGATCTTAGGTCCATGATTTAGAAGACTTTAAGTATGTGATTTTCACATTCATTGAAAAAGCAAAGTAGATCTTACATGTATTGTTTGGACCGTACAAAAAGAAATATTAGTCCTTTGAAATGAGCATAGTGCCTCTGGAAATTTCTAACTGCACTACCTACATTCACTTGGTGTATCCTTGTAATGTCATCTTGTTTGGAACAGAAGGGGAGCACTGAATCTCCCTTTTTTATTGCACTGCTGCCCTGTAAAATTTCATTCCAGTTGAAACTAAGTCATTTCATATAACGAAAGTGGCATTTTTACTTCCAAAGTAACACCAAAAATGAACTTCAAATGCTATAAAGACTTCAATGATGTCTCTCTTAAAAATACTACCATCAGGTTCATTATTACAGCAATGAAAAATATCTTGCACAATTTGGCAATGGGTTAAGAATGTTGCATTAACTCTACTTTGCAAATAAAACTTTTGAGAACTAGGACACCGTATTTTCTTTCTTGAAAACTAAATGTAAAGTCATTAGTCAAGTCAGAATTCAATTCAAAGACAGGGATTTTACCTTCTACTTATTAGTTCTTTTGCTTTTGTGCATCTTCAAGACTTTTTTTTTTACACAAGCAGAATGTATGGGAATAGGTAGACTTTACATAAAAATTTGTGATTCTCCTCCGCAGAGATGCACCAGTTGCCTAGGCATAGATTTGTAATTTACTGCAATAGAGCAGAACTGGCTCATTGTTGGGTTCATAGAATCATAGAATGGCTTAGGTTGGAAGGAACCTTAAAAGATCATCTAGTTCCAACTCCCCTGCCATGAGCAGGGACACCTTTCACTAGACCATGTTGCTCAGAGGTCCATCCTGGCCTTGAAATGCAAATGTGGTGGGGTTCGGGTGTTTTTGTTTGGTTGGGTTTGATTCTGGTATTGCAGTGTGAAGCCATTGTGATGGTTACAAGTGTTTACATGATCATATTCTTAACCTTGGGGACTTCAGGAATGTTTTAAAAAGGGATATGATGAAATCATCATCATCATGGCTAGGCTTCACGAACAAAGATTTGGGAAGGGCTGTACCCATGTGGATGTGTCCTTCGAGCCTGGGCAGTAGATTTATTTGGCAAGGTGCAGCGTGCGCAAAACTGCCCCCACCCTTTACTCCTGAGGTTCATCTGCCATGGTCAAGAGAGCTTGGATGGTGACAGTGAAGTCCTTGGGACTAGAACATACAGCCCCCGGTATTCCCAGAAGGTCTCCCATCCAAGTACTAACTGGGCTTCCAAGATCTGCTTAGCTTCCAAGATCTGATGGGACTGGGTGTCAGGGAGGCATTTAAATGCCTTGATATGATGAAATAAGCGAGGGAAAAATACTTAGTCTGTATTTTGAAGAGTGGTAACAAAAAATTAGTTCTCAGAATCCAAGGTATTCTAGCCATGCCAGTAATACTTCTGCCTTCTTTTTTGATAGTTTGCCTCCTTCATGCCTGCATGAAACTCTTCCAAAATCAAGATGCATCGGAAGGTATTTCAAGTTCAATAATCAAACTGTGTCAGATAACAATACATTAAATCATCATTAACACTCAATATCTTGCAATTTTTACATTATGGCCTAAACTATGCATATACTTTTGAGGGTTTCTGCTAAGATTTTAGCATTCCATTTTGAATCAACCAGACAGCAAAGTGGACGAGGTGCTAAGGTTGCTAAAAGTTCAGGAAATTTGCAGGGTAACAAGCATTTCTGAAAATCTCTTGGGGCATTTCAGCACACTCTTTTACCTGCTAACTGACTGCACCCACATAAAGTTTTGGATTGCAGAGGAAACTAAAACAATAATTAGCTGAACAGAAAGATGCTGCCATTACTCTATTAAAAAGGCAAAACAAGCCAATTTTTTACCATACCAGGTGTCTCTTCCATTTTCTGAGTGACGTACAGGACTAGTTCGGATGAAGGGGTGGAGAAAAATAAATTGAGATCTAATTTGCTTTGACAATTCTGAGTAAAATTGCAAGGAGGATGAGACTCCACAGTTTTCACAGAAGAAAATAAAACTAAGGACAAGCTGAATTTTGGGCCTCACTGGGCCTTCTTCACAGCCAGAGTCATGCCATCAGCAGACCCAACCAACATTAGAGCTCTGCACTTACAGCATGCCCTGTGGCTGCTCCTCAAATCCGAGGGAAGAAATCACTCAACAACAGTCATATTTACCTGACTGCTCCAGAAAATGGGGAGGAAAAGACCTTTCTTCAGCCCACTTTCCTTCATCATTCTCAATTCCCATTGCATTTATCCTTCCTGCTTTATGGATTAATCCTTTCAAACATTTTTACTATGCTTATTGAACATTCAGCAGTGATCACAGTGACTTTTCTAAAGCTGTTCACTGTTGCTTGCAAAGCTATTTTCACTTCCTAGGAGCAGTGTCTGTAATGTCAGGCTGGATTACTGACCTTATTTATGAGGCAATGGCATACAATGTGGCCTTTGATATTAAGCAATTCCCTTGGAATGCTGTCAGTGAATGTCTTTCTCCATATATTTTGGGTTTCATCTTTTCCTCCTAACTTCAAGTTATACCTCAATTTTGATCCTTTCTGTATCTCATCTCTGATTTGTGTTTTTCTATGCCTTACCAGTGTTTGCTCACTTATTGTTAATCCTTAGTCTCTTCTTACGCAGTCTTTCACATCTCACTTTTTATACAGTCTCACAGACCTTTGGACAAAAACCTGTCCTCTCTGTCCTCAATAGGTACAACTTTAAATCCTGTCTAATCTAGTTCCCATTGACACAGCAGATCTCATCTTTGTCCTGACACATTCACCAGTTCTCTCCCTGTTGTGTCTCAATTTTCTCTCTCTTGACTTCAGGGGGGAAGTGCAGGGACCTCACATGCAGAGAAAGAAGATTAACTGGGATTTACATGTCTAAGTTCAGACATGTTTGTCAAAATATCCAGCCAGTTGGGACTTAACTTTGGAAGAACACAAATGCCTTGTGTGCCTCTGAATTAAACTGCAGGGCTTCCCAAGAGTTACAAGCTTTATGCCGCTCAGCTGAGTTGATTTGCCACTAACTATGGGAAGATTCACATATGGGATATTTCTTTTGCCTTTTCTGCTCCAGCAACCTTGATCTAGTTACCTTTCTGAGGGGTAGCTGATAAGATCACAAATTTCAGGTTGTAAGGCTGCAATTTAGATAAAGAAATATCAGTTTCTCATTTTTATGTTTTCTTGGTGTGATGGTTTTTTGGGGGGAGGAGGCTGTTTGTTTGTTTGTTGGGTTTTGTTTGTTTGTTTGGAGGGGAGGGAAGTGGGGTTTGTTGGTTTGTTTGCTTGGTTTAATGATACCAGGAGGTGGAATAAATAGATTTAATTTTGTCCACTACCTCAAATACAAAGTTCCATATCCCAACCCTCAGAAGCCACCCTACCAGAACTTATCTATCATGAAGACATGAATTCTTGCCATCACCAGTCAATGTGCTGCACAATTTAGGAAAGGATTAAAATCTTCTCTTAACAAAGACTAGAATTGGTTTGAATACTGGTCCTTTAAGCAATGCAGCTCCACACAGCTTCAGAGCATCCAGCAGAGCAAGGCAGTCCCTTGTGCTTCAGGGATAAAAAGACAGTGTTGGAGGAAAAATGACAATTGCCCCAGAACTATGGCTCAAGACCTACTCATACAATGCCAATCTAAGTTATTTTATGTATATATTGCCCAGTTCCCTGCCCATCTTTGTATAAGGGAATTCCTACAGGTATCAGAGTGCACATGAAAGTGATAGGAGGCTGTAACGGCAAAGCCTCTGCTGATTTTTTTAACTATTCTGTGAAAGTGCAGATGGGCAAATGAATGCACAGAGAGCATTTGGGATTAAAAAAACCAGGCAATTAAGCCAGCCTTATGGAGCAATGCAAACTAGTTAAAGCAAAGAATGGGGTGAAAGGGCAGAAGCAAATTAGGGTGCAGAGGTCAGGACAAGAAGCTTAAGCTCATGCTTGAGTATGGGCAGCCAGTGAAGGGTGTGAAGAAATGACACAATCTGAATGACAGAACAGCCAAAATGTCCTGGCTGCTCTGGAGCATCATTATTTGTATCACACGTTCACCCAGAGGCTCCACAGGAGGATCAGGGCCCCATTGTGCTACATATTGCACAAACATAGCAAAAGACAGTCCAAAGTTATAATCTCAGGAACAAGCAGAGTAAAACCATCAGCACGGCAGCATGTAGGAGGCAAAGCTTTGGATGAGCAGAGAGCAAAGGGAAAAGGTTTCATGCCAGAATTACTCTGGATTTGCTACAAAGGATCATGAACCTCTCAATGAACTTGCAGCCCAGTGAGTTCCATGTAGTTCCAGGTGCTGTAATGAATGTTCCACAGAAAGATAATTAACCCCCCTCACCCGAAGGCTCTGCAGTACTGATGCTTTTCAGCACAATCTGTCCATGACACCATGGTAGAGTGCAGAGCTAGCTTTATTATTTTGGTTTGCTCTGTTCCTTTTTACTGCTACTGCTCTCTAAGGTTAATTGTATTCCCTGTGCTGATGCACAGTGGTATCTATACATAGACCTCACTGTATGGATTCTTTCTTCNTTCCCTGTGCTGATGCACAGTGGTATCTATACATAGACCTCACTGTATGGATTCTTTCTTATCAATAAGAAGTTAAAACACTATTCAGCTTTCTCAATAAAATGCCAGGAGTCATCCAGTGAATTGGGAGAGGGCAAGAGTAAAGGAGCAAGCCCTTGACCCTCTCTGACTTAGTCCGCTCTTCTCCTGAGTTAGAATAGGATTCAAAGTAGATGAAAGAAAAGTCACAGACCTATTTTTTCTCTGTCCCAACTAATCCTGCAACTAGAAGTATATAGAGACACAGAAAGAACAAGATAGTTCTTCCTGTTACAATAGCTAAGTGAGACCCCAGCTCTGGATTTCAGGTGGAGTCTCAGGTTCATCAAATAGTAGTGCAACTCTTCTACTGGTTTAGCTGTATCCATGTGTTGGACTCACAAATGAGCTCATGACCACAGTATGAGATGAAAGAGAACCAAAGGTGCCTCTCAAGATTAAGGAGCATTACAGGGACTGAATCACAGTCACCATATTCACAGCAGTCCACAACCAGTTGAGACAAAGACAGATTTACACCTTTTACCCTCTCATGAAATTAGAAAAGAGCACTGTCTCGAACAGTAACCTGTCCACATGGCTGCTCACAGCACTTGTGCTGCATGGGGTCATCATGCCTCAGACATAACATCCTATAAATATGCAGCTCCAGCAGGTGTTTTGCAGTCAGTCTCTAACTTCTTGTGGACCAGTTTCACAGGGGTCCACAAAGAGGCACGAAGATAATCAAGTTCATATGCCAGAGTGCAATGGTATTAGCAAATTCAAAAATGTAAAGATTATGACAGAACCACTTCAGCACTGTGACTACTATAGTACTTGTACTTGGCCAGTTAGGTCAGGAAAAATTATCTTTCTCTTACTAGGGGCATTTGCAAGAAATTTATCCCAGTGTCAAATAAAACTGCCATTAGAATCTGATGAAGGCTAAATGCACTGTCAGGTCATTCTACCCTGGTGACTGTTACGTTATGTTTCCAAGATAACCATTTAACACTTCTCACTCATAGCAGTTATCCTTGATTTATGTTTTAATTTCATTTTGTGTGAGAAAGGATTATTGCAATTTAACAGAGATCTGTAACGTATTCATGGTGGTAAGCAATGAAGAGGTAAATCAGAGGATTAATTTCATACTGAAATCAACCTATGCTGAAAGTAAACAACCACCTTTGCTCTCTTTTTGATGACTGAGCTCCCTAGCTTTGGAGCAGTTAATACTTAACTTGAACAAATCTCTCCTTGTTTGGAAATTTAGATTTGAGGACTAGACTAAGACAGATGGTTTCTTTCCCTGTAAGCTATTGATTAATGGATTGCACTAAATGGTGTGACATGCCCTTTAAATGGAATTTACAAGTAATATATTGTATGGCAACTGCATTATTAATGATTTTGATACCTGGTATTTGTGTCTTCCTACTCTGAATTCTTCTTATTTATCCTGGTGAAGGTGGAGGGCAAAAGCTGGCTCTCTCCTGCTTGCTGGCCTTTGTTCTTGCGATCATATATATTTCTAGGTTTATTCTCAGTATTCACATTATGTTTAACCTAACAATTACCCTAACTGTATGCTAGCACAGAAAGGCAAAAAACAACAACAACAACAACAAACTTCGTTTGCAAGAAAATTGCCAAACTCTCTACATAAATATATCTATGCAAGAAATGAAGATCACTGGAGAGTTCATTTGTCATTATTAAAATATGTTTATGGTCCTATATAAAAGCAAACAGACAGAATCAAATCTTGGGTGTTGAGGGTGGTTTTAACTACTTAAATCTTTGTCTACTTATTTTTCCTGCACTTTGAGATGCAGCCTGCACTACAGATGTTTACCAAGCAGTAGACTTATATATGGAAGATTGAAATACAGGGAAAAGGGAAATTAAAAAGCTATTTAAAAAGAAGGAAAACTTAAGCTACAGCATTGTTTAGTTCATATCATTTAGTCTTTCAAGAAGGAGAGAATTCTGAACTCCCAGAAACAGAGGAGTAATTCACAGAAAATTAAGTCATTGCAGAAAAAAATGCAATTAACCTTCACCATGAAGGCATCAGATATTTATTTCAGACACTTTCAGCATCTGAGCTGTTAGATGAGAAAGTATGCTATCAAACTGATGACTTAAACAACAATGAATCATCAGTCTGGTGGAACTGCTGGAAAAACTGAGTGAAGTAACCAACAACAGCATGAGCGGCACAACCTCCTCATTAAAGTATTTTGCTGTCACTCCATCAAATCCAAGGACCTGGCTTACAACAAGTAATAATGTCTTGCAGCTTTACTGAATAGGGACTGATATCAGATATTAAAATTTGTCTTTCCTTAAACAGCTCAGAATGATCCAGGAACAACAGATTAGAGCTATCACCTGTTCAAAGCATCCTGACATCAGTATGATGAACATGGTATGGTAAGGACTGAAGGTAATTGAAAGTCAGAAGTGCCAGTCCTTCAGGAAGCTATGAACTTGTAAAAATACTTTACCCATTTCAGAATTAATGTTTAGGCTTCCAAAATGAGAGAATGGGAAGTAAAATCAGTACGTGATGGCCAGATCAAAACATTCAGTATCACAATTTTCCAGGACGTCCCAAACTCTCACTGGGGCACAGTCTCAGTTCCCCTCCATTTCCAGGTTCCAGCCCTAGGAATAAAGTGGGAACCAGGTGGGCACAAACTGTGGAAGTTGCATCCAGTGATAGACACCGGAGTTGGGAAACTAGGGAACATTCACATTTGGCTCTGTAGCAGGGAGTTGGCAAGCCCGAGCCCTTGAGCCAGTGTGAGGTGGTGATTTTGCCTCAGAATGGAAGATGCTTGAAGCTGAGACTTCAGATGAGGAAGCCAGAGAAGTTAATTTTTTATTGAAAATAAATTTTCCCTCCCACCCTGCAAAGAATTAAATTCAACATTTTTTTTTTTTTTAGATAGAACTAACCAGTGTTACTGAACAACAGATTGCTCCAGTAGAGAAAGAAAGACAGGTAATGACCATTGGTGACTGGCAGATATGAAAGTGTGTGCGTGGTCTCTGCTGAGCATATCAGTATACAAACTTACATCCTGTGTAATAATTATATTGTTCTACTTTGTGCCACGGTATGGCATAAAAAATCTTAGTATGTCAAAAGACCATTAGAAGAAGAACAAATAATGAACATGGCTGTAAAAGCTTTGAGCAACGAAGTAAAAATAGATACAATTCAGTATTCATCAAAGTAATTTCAAGGACAATTTCTGCATTCTAAGAAAGCATTTAATTCGTCTAGGGAGAATTCTTTAAGCCTTTAATGACTTAGAAAAACTCATGAGAACTACATCTTTTATAAATTAAACCAGAGAATGTAGCTTTTCCTCAACCAGCTCTTTAGTTTCCAAGCAGCACTTGAGCAACTGTTCACTGAAGACACTGGAAACAGTTTCATGAATTTTACGGTAACTCTTCATATCTTGCGTAGCATTGAAAGTAAAGAAGGCTTGATAGCTAAGATGAGTTTTTAAGCCTAATTTTCTTCTCATGTGTTTTCATGCAGAAGTTGAATTTTCTTGAATCCATTTATTGAGTGGAATGTATTGAATTTCCTTAAAGTTGAGATTATTTTGGCCTTTGTTTTTGCATCATTAAGCAAGTTTGTTTTTCTGTTTAACATAGGTTTTATACCACTTTCAACAGCATGGTAAATGTCCCCGATGTTCCAGTTCAATGTCAAACTACCTGAGATGCTGAGTGTGCTTAGGTACACATAACTTCATCTCTGAGATATACGTATAACACCATGAACAAAATGAAGTGTTATTCCCAAGCAACAATGTACATTGGAGTTCTGATAAAAGATTTCCATTATGAAAGAAAGCTACTGTTTTTGTAGACTCCACAAGAAGAACTGGATAAAATCAGAAGTCATCTGATATTTAAGGCCAATACAGAAACTGACCCAAAATCTTCTTCAGATTTTAAAAATTGATTAAAATCTGTTTCTGAGTTATTTTAAATTGAATTTTTTACAATATTTATTTATACACAAATTTAAAAAAACATCTTAGGAGTCTTTCAGTCCATTTGAAGAAGTAAATATCAGATTTAAAAAAAATAAACGCAGTATCATAGAATTTTCAGATCATTAATGAAAACACAATATGAAACATGGAAATTCTGTAACATCTTTTTATCTACACCTTTTTTTACAGTAACCCATTATTTTGACTGAATTTCATTGATTGCAAGTTAGAGATAAGAAGCAAAGTTGGAAGCCCTCTTTTCCTTTTTTTAACTGAAGCAATGATAGCAATTGAGGAACACAATCATTTTATCCAAAAGTGTGCTTATAACTCACAAGATTCATGTAAAAGAAATTAAACTGACAAAGAAAAGTCTTGAAAAGAAATAAAGTAAATTTACCAATGGAATCACTTTCAGAAAGAAGTGTAAACAATCAGGTATATTTAATTACTTTTTCAAAGGCCAGATAACAGTGTGAAGAAATGTAATTTTTTTCATTAGTTTACGCAGTCCTATGCTCCATATTACCACCTAGGAGAGATTATTGTATTTGTGTGTTGAGTCCAAAGCTCGCAAATGCCCATGAAAAAAATAAGAAATTCTTCTGTAACCAAAGTTTTCTCATTTGCTTGTAAAACAATGTGAAAAGTCAGATGATGGTCTGCAAGAAATTAACTGTTTGAAATTATTTTTAATTCTCTTGCTTTAGAAGCATTGCAAGATGGACATAAGTGCAAATAAAACAAAATTAACTATAGACTACCCTATGAACACTTGTTTCAATTCACCTATAAGCAACGTCTTTGTCCCAAATTATGTCTTTCTGAACTGATTTCGTACACGGTCTCTACAGATTTCTTTTTCAAGGGACAATACTTGTAAAGGAGTGAAGATTTTCTGAAGGTCAGCTTACACAGAAGGGAATAATATAAATTCTACACAAATATAAACATAAATCCACACATATATACCGTCAACATACAAGTAACAGACGTTTGTAGATGCTTCACTGGAGAAATAATGGTGGCTAAAATTCAAATTCCTAGCTTTGGATCTTCTGTGGGCAAATTCAATGTTGATAAAGGCAGAAACCCCAACATCACATCAGTGATGAATGTGGCACATGGTAACCACAGTTCTCATTGCCACAGAATTTGGTGGTGAAACACATGCACTATGTCATACATTCCCAATACTATTTCCACTACATAAGTAACAGTATATCATAGTAAAGCATGGCCATGGCCAGTATCCCAGTGACAACTTTTCCTACTTTATGAAGTGGTCATGGCAACTGGACTGCCTTTCCAAATTTTCCTTTTAGATTGCCAAAAATCATTAGCAGAAAAGGCTTTTCTGTGGTATCGTTTCCTTGATAAAAGTGTTGGTTTCAAAAGGATTTAATTTTGAAGAGAAAGGATTCAGTACCTTTGGCATCATGAGAATGCCCCATTTCTTGCAGCATCTCCAGAGAGAAAAGTTACCTCTTTGGAATGAATATATTTCTGTGTACTTTTGGGGGGAAAAAAACCAACAAAAAACAAAAACAAAACAAAAATCAAACCCACACCAAAATCAAAACAAAACACTCCAATCAAGGTGAGACAGTAATTTTCTCTTTCATGGGACACATAAAAAATGTATATATATCTATATATACATGTCAAAGTGATAAAAGCAATATATATTTCATCCCCTATGAAAACGTGAGAAAACTATGACCAATGATCAATGCACAGCTAGCCAGGATACTGCAGGATTGAGATAACTGACAGGTGAGAATTCAGAAAAATGCAAACTCAGTAATCCCAAACACACTGTCAGTGGTGTGTACCAAGTTCTCTACATAAGAAATATCTGACTGCATTTAAAACACAAGCTGTGTCTCATCTACTTCCAGACCTCAGGCAAAAAATGTTTGGCCTTTCCTCCTCTCCACCACAATGAACCCCACGCTGACTGCCCAGCCTCTGGCTTGTACTGAAAGACAGCCAGCAACTTACTGCAATAGCATCACAATTGACACCGCACTAGCAGTGACGTGTCTGTAATGCCGATTCACTGTAGAAGTAGTGCCCTGCCCGACCTGCCCAGAGCATTGTCCAGCCTTGTCAAAATACCTGCTCTTTCCATGGGAACCTGAGACACTTCCCTGGGGTGAAAATGGTCCCATAGTGCTGCAAGGACAGGCTGTCCCCCTCCTTTGCCTTTAAAAAGAAGCAGTTAACTCCCTTTCCTCGGTAAGCAGAGGGTCAGGGAACATCTGCATTTAAGTAGAAAACAGTAGTGCTATCACCAGGAGCAACTCATAATTAGGGATTATTAGCCCAGCAATATGGAATGATTGATAGAGAGTTGAAGCTAATGACTTCAAAGATGATTAGGTCATTTTGTCACCAATTGTTTACTCTGTCTATAGACACAAAACTCTGTTTACTTTAACCACTGCAGAGCTCTGTATGATGCCTAATGGGTAGAGAGTATAAACTGGGATGCTGTAATATATACTATGATATAAACTGAGCACATGGGAAATAAATGTTGAAACAGAAATCTTGGTGTTTGTTTAGGTAAGCAAGCTACAGCACAACTGAGAATTGGTTTGACTGTTAATTCCAGGAATTTCTGCAGCAGACTTGAGTGCTATGTCTGAAACCTGTGAGGTTTGGGCTGAATTTACTGTTTTCAGTGGTTACAAGAACTCTTTTCCCCATATCATTTTTTTCTCCATTAGAAGCAAAGTTCAGAATATGTTTGGAGACAAAAATGTGCAAGCAAACCCACAAAAACCTTTCTAGGGGACAAGGTCTGAATGTGCATAAATGAAGTTGTACAAGACTATTGCTTCTGTAAGAAATCCAGTCTTATGATGTGATTCAATATAGAACTGAAGCACCTATTTGTACTTTCAAAGGCAACAAGCCTTAATCACTTACTTAAGCATGTTCTCACATGCTTCTCTGAATGGAAGGGGGAAAAAATCCTTTCCTCTCTAAGTGCTTTGCTGAACCAAATCTTCAATAATGACCTTTGAGCAACTGGAAATTAATCCTGAGTGACTGTTGAGTCAGCAGAACTGCTGGGACTCCTGGGCCTGCTTCTTCAAAATTTGAGAAAAAAAAAAACACAACAGTGAAAATCAGCTCTTCTCCATATGCCCTAAGGTGTGCAAGATACCTCACCAGTCTCACCTATGAACTCTTCTTTGCTTAAGATGTGCAACACACCCCTGGTTGCTTCACCTTGAGCTCAGGAAGATACACAAGTTGGACACCAGCACGACAGGTGAAAGGTTGTCCACTCCTGTGACTGGAGTCAGGAGAGATGGTGCGCTGGAGGGCAGCTCTCTGAGGGAGAAGGCAAGAGGAAGGAAGGGAGCACAGGGCCATGCCTGATGCCATCTGTCATCACTGCAGCTGCTTCACAGAAGACAACCCTGTAACAGAAGCCTGCTAATTTCTTTGTGAAGTATCTCATTAGTCCCTCCCTTCCTGAGCGGCCTCTCTATTAAAATGTGATAAATTAATTCTGCCATTCCCAGTTCCAGCCTGTCCCCTTACTGAAATGAAGATGAGTCATGCTGGCCAGGACTCAAGAGAGATAATTACACAGGGGCCAGGGGAGGTATTTCATTTGCTGACTGCTGAGCTGCTGGATCTGTAATAGAGATGGGATGTCCCATCCCTCCCTTTGCACTAGGAAACTCTGGACCGTGAATAAGAGGGTATGGAAAATGCATGTACAAACTCTCTACGTAACACTCTGTTGTAACATACATAGGACTGACCAGGAGCAATTAACTTGAGGGGTCTAATACTGGGATCAGATTTCAGTGCTGTGCTCTTCCTTTTCAGTTCCCAGCTATGGTCATGCAGTAACCCCTGTGTGCAGGACAGTGTCTACTAGTGCTATCCAAAGACGTACTTGCTGGTATGAGTGCTCTCTTTGTCTGTTCATGGGGTTGCCTGTCTCTGCCAGCTGTGTAGAAAGGACATGCTGAAGGGCTGCAGCGAAGGCTCTAACCCTCTCTGCAGTGAGTGCTGCACCTGAGAGGAAAACTTACTCCCTCTCTGTGCACGGTGTGGATAGTTGTGATGAGGGAGCTAGCATAAAAGGGGATGACCTTTACACCTCTGAAAGAATAAAAGAGAATCAATATTAAAACCTACAGATCAAGGATAATTTTCTTACTATAACTCATGCAAAACACTGAAATACACTAAGGAAAACTGTAGAAAATTTAAAAAGACAGCAGATTCTACCCTGTGTATGGAATTGCCCTTTCTATCTCTCACCCTGCACTCAGTAATAAAGGGGAATTTATGACTGAAATTTCAATTTCTACTTTCCTTTCTCTACTTGTACACGCAGAAACGCATTTCTGACTTCCATCACACACACATGCACTACCACACTGCTGATTTCCACTGGGCATTTAATTTCTGGCAGGCAGCTTATGGGTCATAATGAATCTGAGAATTTGACTGATTTTTCTTTTAGCACTTTGCCCTCTTAAATACTGACAGGATCTCAGAACCCCTGTTACTTTTCACAGCCAGCTAAGTGATGCATTGATGTCTCGCCAGCTACATTTGAATTCAGTTTTGTGCAAGACAGAAGCATCTTCTAGATGTGCTGGATTTTAATTGGGTAAGGAAAAAAAGCAAAAAAGTCATGAGCAATATGAGAAAAAATATCCCATATTTTATCCACCCCAACTTAAGTTAGTGTTAGCAAAAACAGAACTCCCTTCTCCACCATTATGTCTATCCTCCCTTCTTTTTTTCTCAGAGCAAGTAATAACTGAGATTACAGTGAAAAGATACATGCTGTTATTTTTATTGTTTAAATTTATGTGTTAAGTTTCGTTTACATCAGAACAACAGCCACCCCAGGGAAAGTCCTCATATTTTCTACTGTTCTGCTGTGCAATAGTTGAGAGGAAATTAAACTAACACCAAATGTCATATATTCTTGAATAATAGCCAATCCCCATACCTCCCATACTCCAAATGTTGTCTTTATACAGAAGCAGAGTCATTCTGTGAATGTATGCTGCCTGTAGCAGGCAGGGCCACTACCAAGTGTCATGCAGTATACCCAGACAGAATCTCCCAGAGCGGAATCTGCCCAGGAAAGCTGAGCTTGTAGGAAATCTTGGATAGAATTAGTATTGAAATCTATAACCAAGTAACTGAAAAATTTTCCTAAGAGATAAAAAACCCAAATCAACAAGAGTACTGATGTACCCTCTCCTTTCTTATCTGTCCTAAGGTGTTTGTGTGGGTATTTTCCTTTTTTTTTGTTTGGTTTGTTTTGGTTTTTTTGTTTGTTTGTTTGTTTTTGGATATATTCTATCTAGAAAGAGTGTTTTCAGGTTAACACAGTAATTGCATTAAACAAGAGCATCAGCACAGATCAACACAGAGCAGAGGTGAGGTCTCTGTGAGAGAGCAAGGTTCATGTGGGTAATTCACTATGCAACAGAAAGAAATAGGAAAAAGAAATTTTGGAGACAAATAACTCTGACCATCTTGAAAAGACATATCACTGCCAACTCTCTGTCCGTCCTAATGATTACATTTACCATTGACATAGCTGCTTCGGCAAATAGAGAGTAATTTTTCAGCCTACAGAGAGTAACTGTACTGCTCGCCCAAGAATCTGTAGAGGTCAAACTCTTCCAAACATCCTTGAGAGGTTTCCTACTTCAAACCCAAACAGGGTGGTTGCTGGGTGGCTGAACCAGAGTCACAGCACAGCAATCTCATTGCTGCCATCTGTAGAAATGAAGTCCTATGGAATGCAAGATACAAGAGCCAATGTGATCACATCTGAGCAAATATAAAATACACATTTGTGTAAATGGTATGCAAAACTGAGAACAGAAAGGACATAATCCAGTCAGAGAAAGAAAGCGAAAGAGATGCGAGGAGACTGCAACCACTAAGACAATTCATCTGATTTGGAGCCTGCCCTTGAAATGAGCATAGCCCAGAAAAATTGTTCCATGGCTTACAAATTATTGACCTCTGGTATTCGGATTCAAAGTCAAAGCTGTGGGTGGCAATGGTCTGCTGGTTTCAATTAAAGGTTTGAACAGTTTCTATGCCCTTCCAAGATAATATCCTAATCACTAGCCTCTAGCAGAACTCTACCTTCATTTCCAAATCTGTTCTAGATGGTATGAAATAGCCACTGGGATTTAGAAGTGAAATCTCACTGTTTCAGTATGTTAACTCCCCAGCTGCTGAGCTATCAATACTTTCTTTCTGGGTTTTCTTCCATATTGGCTTTATACAATATTATACAATATTATACAACATGGCTTGTCTATGGATACCGGAAGAACTTATAATCTTTTTGTGTATTTGTGTGCTATAAAGTGAATGTCATGTGCTCGCATGAACCAGTAGATATTGAGGAAAGTGAAAGGTGATTCGTTATTGCAAGGTAGTCTCTTATTTGCACATATGTTCAATTTTAAAAAGGGCCATGCTCAGAGGTGTTAAAAAGGTCCTGGCTTCTAAGTACATTTGGGAAGCTTGCAACAGAGACTTGCTGTTTGATCTCCTCTTGAAATCTCTTTTACTTCTTTAATAAAAGAAAAACTATGTTAAGAATTCAGGTATGTGATTTGTGAATTGTCAGTACACTGCTGCTGCCGTTAAACCTCCACAGATTAAACCTACAGATCTGTAATTTTAGATTCTGTCCTTATATTAACATTCCTAGGTATACGGCATAACTCACTACTGATGTTTTCATTTAGCAGTTTCACTCTATATTCCTGTTAAAAGAGTTTCACCTAAAAAACATATATATATATATATATATATATAACTACAGAGAGGTACATTTGCCTGTCTCAGGAGGATAAAGAGACAAGAAAATTATGAGAGAATATGACTCAGTATGTCCAGAGTGGCTGTATATTTTTAATATGGCCACTTAAAGGCAGGTGCCCACCCCTTTATTCAGAAGGGAACCTCTGCATTGCATTTGGGCTGTACATTTTGCTTTTATCATCAGCTGCACGTAAAATACAACTGAAGAGATGTGGAACTGAATATTTTTGAGTGAAGCTTTTATAAAAAAAATTATCTGAGGACTGTTTTCTCCACATGTCACAGTGGTCAAGAATGTGCATGCTCACCATCTCTTCAGCTCTCCCTCTGATTCTCACACCCTGTGCAAGAGACCTGCAATTCTGAAGCAGCATAAAGGGGCTGTATGAAATTTCCATGAGCAGAAAACTCTCCAGTTGGTAGGAAACGCCCTTTCAGTCACAGCCAACATAAGTTGACTCTTGTCCAGTGCCTATTCCCTGGCCTAGGAAAGGTGATATGCCAGGGCCAGGGGCTGTGACGGAAAGGAGTTGAACAAGGTTTTTTTTTGGTACAACATCTATTAAAGGATGTCAACGAAACAGTGGAATTAGAGCAGCCAAGGTGAGCAATCTCTCAGTTTGGGCTGACCCTGCTCATAAGGAAAACATCAATGGGTTTATCAACACTGCAATAAGATTACAGTGGGTAGGTGATATAACATGCCTTGATGCATCAAAGGAAATCTTTCCACTTTTTGCACAGAACTCGCATCAGTATTTAAAGCAATTCCATTTTTATTCTAAAATACTGTGACCAATATGGTGACACCAGTTCTATTCTCCCTCCATGTGTCCCTACAATTTTATGGAGAAAGCCACCCTAAAGTGGAGATGAGAACAGAGAACAGGCAGTGAATTAAAGTACAGTTTAAAAAACAAAACAAAACCAACAAAAAAGCAAATACACAAAAATTGTTTTCCATTATGTTATATTTTGTAAATGTATGTACAGTCAAGAATTACTAGAAATGAGGCATGGATCCTCAGTGGACAAAAAACCTCTTACATTTGCATATGTAGAAATGCTTGTACAAATCTGTGTTTGTCCATTTGGGTTGTAGACCAACTGCCACAGTTTGCACCAATCACAGACATCTAGGGTAGAGGTCCAACCTGTGGCCAGCCCCACACCAGGACACGCTGCAGCTATTACCACCTTGAGAAATTACCACTGCCATAACCAGTAACATATTTTTCCAATTAGTTTGAGGGAGGAAATGAGACATTTTTCTTCGTTAATGCCTCTCTCTCTTCCTCTCACCCATCCATTTTATGCTTCCTGATGGTGCTCAGGAGGCTGTCAGGTTCCCTCCAGCACACTTCCTGCTTCCATCCAGCAGGAATAAACTGTTAGCGCTTTGTTTGAAAGGATTCCTGAGAAGTCTGATTCCTCTTACCAAAATATGAATAATTGTAGCATTTGACTCTTGGCTTCCTCCTCAGGGATCCTTCTGAGTTAAACAGTTATTGAATTTATCCTGACAGAGATTGCCAAAGAAAACTTTATTTGAATGACAGAGAGGGGAACAAACTGTTTGCTGAACTGAAAAAAAGTTTGAAATACTATAAAGGGAGAGAAAAAGTCCCATAACGGAAGGTGGAAATCTGGGACAGACAAATCAGGCCATAAAATGTAAGATCAACACAGCAGTGGGAAGCAGGAAAGCGTGTCCTGGGCCAAACATACCAACAGAGACTATTACACACACTGACCTCAGATGTCACACACAACATGCATCTGCAAACCACCTCATACTTCAAAGTCCCACATTACACTAAACTCAACAAGTCCATGCTGGAAATGAAGAGGCCTGAGTCAACACTGCTAAGTGCTCAGTGAATCTAAGCATACAGTCATCTTTGACCCTATATATCCAGTCTTTCATTTCTAAACGAAGGGCTCTGCCTTTCCTGTTTTAAACACCAAGAACATGGTTCTACATCAGGAAAATAGGGTCATCTTTCTCAGCATATCTGCTTAACATATGCCTGTTAATTGCACAACCACCAGTCTGGTGAAAAGGCAGAAAAGAATATCAGAAACAACACAGCCCTAAGAAAGGGAGCTTAAATCTCTTTGGGTCTATGCACTATCATGTACTAACAAGGCTCTTTTAATAACAGTAAAGTGAAAGCACTAGATCCAAGACAGGTGACTTCAAATTTCCCTGCCACTTACAAGTGGAAAGCTCAGATGTGATTTTAAACTCTTCTAGTTTCCATCTGAAAAAGACAAACACAAGTACTTGAAAGAAAGTTGCTTTCCAGGTGTTCTAACAGCAGTTGTCTGTAAAAGGTGTCAGAGATTTTACAACAAAGCCTGCTTTCCGTTAGATTTTTACCTCAGCTGTGAAACTGGTAAGTGGTCCACTACATGGAGAAGTAACATCACACTTTGGCTTGCACATAAACTGTGTCACCTGCCAGTAGTAATGATGCGGCAGCAAAAGCCTAATAGAGGATCCCTTACAACTGAAATATTCTGTTCTATTCTATTTTTTTTCAAGTTTGCTGATCAAACAATGGGAGATAACACACAGTCTTCTTGCTTAAAGGGAATGAGAAACACAAGACTTTCATCTTTATCTCAGCAGCCTATCTTTCCAGGTTCTTCTCCATAGTTATAAAATGTGCATATATGCAACAGTGGGCTGTAAAACTTTCCTGTGCTTTTGTAAAAATACCACGATCCTGATAGATTTTACAATGTTAGCTATGAATAGGGCTAAGATATTTCAGGCCTGCACTACCACAGAATCTGAATGGCTCACAAAGTGATTGAAGTAAATGTCCTCACATTTCTCTAGTGGTGGAAAGAAGTGCTACTGTTACCATGGAACTTAGCCTAATGAGAGGAAAACAATGCACCATTAGACCCCGTCTCTTCCTCCATTCTACATACTAAAATATCAGAGCCCATTTGCAAGCACTCAAAAGAACCCTGACCAACAACAGCCGTTGGCAGTCGTGTGTTTTGTCTGGTGAGAATAAAGGCTGTGTCCTGATACCCAAGACAGCAATCACCATCACTGCCCCGCTTCAGTCTCATGGCTTTTCAGGAGTCCTGGCTTGGGCCCATAACTTCAAGAAAATATCCTCTCCTCTACACTCCCAGGTCATTTTCCTCCATCATGAGAACCTGTTAATGGCACTCCAAAAGTCTTTGCAAAGACTTCAATTTTCCCCCAGAATTTTGTGCACCAGCTGACACAGCTCATGAGAATTCATAGATTCCCTCAGAGGTGACAGAGAGAGCACAGTGGTGGGGAGACCCACCCTTGCAGGCAGGTTTCCTATGCTGTTTAAACTCACCATAAGGCACAAGGAAGGCAATGTAGGATGAAGAGATGTGTGATAGATCTACCAGCCTGGGAGTACCTTATGTCTTCTCTGAAGTTTAACTAAATAGTAGGAATTTCAAATTCTCATCAAAGTGAAAACAGTGGCAAACACTGTAAGTGATGCTGACCTTTCTTTCTATACTTACCTCTAGTCTCCTGGTATTTTACTTACAGAGTCATGCCCTATGTCAGATTTCTGAATTCCCTTCTATTCCCTTCTCCTGTTAAACAACACTCAGCACCTTGTGTAGAACCTGGAAAATCTTCTCTATTGGCAAGTTAGGGTTGTCAGTAGTGCTGTGAACCTGAGGAAAGAAAAAGGGAAGGATTAATTTTTTTAATGAGACTTGAAATGTTAAGATTTTACAGTCAAGCACACAGAACCTGAAATTTCTTAGTACTTCTTGGAGTTATATCTTTTTATTGAGTTGTAACCAGGCTGCATATAATGGTAAACAGCAGAACATTATAAGCAACAGAGTTCAAATTTCTGTTTGTGGCATATTTTGCCATTTTTATTAAGTTTTTCACTACGATCTCATAGGATCTCTACAACAAGTTGTATTTGTGCATGGGGAATGCTTGTGACAGTGGTTAGAAAATGGAGGCCTTTAGACTATTAAGGGAAGGAAGGTAAGGAGATGCTAGACCAGAGCTTTATCAATCACAAAATCAAAATCAGGGTCATGCATGCTTTCAAATGTTGATTTCATTCTATATAAAGGCTACAGTCCACTGATAACCGTGCCTTTCCACAAAATAGTCTCCCCTTACAATCTGGATTTTCCTTTCCATATTCACCTGGGAGAATGAAAGAAAGTCAAGGTGGGCAGAGGGAAGGAGATGGGCCCAGTCTGTGTCCATGGTGAGTTTAGACAATTAGTAATGGAAACTGACTGTGGAGGGAGTGGCTCCCCAATGAACACCCACATCACATGAGGGTGAATCAGAAAGCATTTATTAATGGAGGAACCCGATTTTTAAAGGGTCAGTTCAGGGAGGGGCTTGGAACGGGGTGGAACCTTGGAAGGCATTGGGTGAAAGGGGTGTCACTAATCATTACACATCCAATGAGAGGTCATCTGGGGGGGAGGGCTCAGAAACTTGGTCACAATAGGTCAGGGAGAAGGGCAAACTGGATAACTGGCAGCCCAATTAACCAATGCGGAAACACCAGTAACTGACCAATAGAGGCTTAGGGATCGGGGCTGGACAGGCAGAAGAGATGGGTGTGCTTCCAGCGGACGACCAGCCGCACGACGCAGGGCCAGGGCTCCAGGAAGGGCTGCTGCAGCTTGGATCTGTCTGCCAGTTCGGGATGCTGCGGTGGCAGCATGCCACCCACAGCTGCCACCTGTGCGGCCCGCACCGCACGGTGCAGATGCAGCAGTGTTTCTTGGAGGTGGCGGGGGGGCTATGGCGCTGTTGCTGGGAGATGGTGACAGAAGCAGCCTGTCATGGCAGCAGCTGGAGTCGGGTGGCTCTGCAGCAGGGGGCGGGATCCAGCCTGGGAGAGATGGTACCAGCGTCTCTCAGTGCTGAGGCTCATTGGGAGAAACCACAGGGGGACACACGGAAAGGGAAGGAATGAGGGAGGATGCAGGAACCATGCCAGGGGAAAACATGCAAAATCTTTCAACATTAAAACTTTGGGAGCTTCAAATACAATTGCCACTGATTCTGCTTCTTCTCTGTCCTCCTCCATCCATTGCCGGCAACACTGTTCTCATTTTTCGTATGACATTTGTTTCCCTACAAATCTGCACACTAAGGATCACCCTATCAACCCTCAAATATCCATGAAATAGAAATATGAGGAAATCTGAACTGGTAACCTCCCGAGCACTGGAGAAAAGAGGCTGTAGCAATAAAGAGAGGCCATAACTGCTGGACCTCTACACCACAGCATTCTCATGCTAATTGTTAGCAAATAAGAAGTGCTTTTTCAGCAATGGACATTCAAAACCAGTCCCTTTTCTATCACAGAACAGTCATAACCTTCCTCAAAAATAGAAGAGCAGTCATGCTATATCAGATGAAAATCACCCTACTGATACTGAGGGAGGAATGTAAGAATGCAGCAAATGCGATTTCCTCAGTGCCTCTTGCAAGCTTTTTTCAATGTGGGAGTCAGAGACTTCTGAAGCCAAATATGGTTTCCATGATTACAATGACTCTCAATGGACTCCTTTTGCAAGAACTTATCCCATCTTACCTCAAACATAAATAAACTTTCAGCCTGTGGCAGGCTTTGCACTCCAAGGATTGCACCCAACTGATCTGACACAGTTACGTCATCTTGACTTGGAGGTCTCAGAAAATCACTTACCTCTGAAAAACAGTTGTGACAAAGGCTGTAGAACAAAGACCTTAAAGACAAGACAGGGAAAATTACAGTTAGAATTGTTGGGCCAGAAACTGCAGGTAGCTCAGAGATTCAAGAAGAAAAACATCAAAGTGGAAAGGTATAGAATCCTAAGGGGAAAACCAGGGAAATGGCACCTCATCTTCACAAAGGACTGGCTCGAGGGAGCAGCAGGAATCAACCCTTCCACTCCTGGCCGATACCTGTTTGCCAGGAAGGATTCTTGGGGTTCTTTGTCAGGTGGTGAGCCTGCCAGCATTTAGCCTTCTGGTTCTGTAAATCCTCTCTGTCATCTGTGTTATCTAGTAATGTTACGACCCGCTCCTGGGAAAGGGGACGGGGGTAACCTAGGTTGTTATTAATAATTCCCTTTGGGGTGGATTAAAGTGAAACGACACTATATAATTGGTGTTTATTTAACAATTCAGTATAATGTGAGAGAAAATAACCTCAGTGGGGAGCGGGGGGAAGATGCATAGAGGGAAGAAAGACAGGAGAAGAGTCCAGGACAGCAAGGAAAAAGAAGAGATGAGAAAAGATGAGAATGTTACATGGTCACTGCCCAGGGATCCAGCATTGCATCTCAGCAGTCCTGCAGGCCATGGTCTCCCAATATTCTTCCCGCCTTTCACAATGGGTGCCGGGTTCATGTGGAGGGCAATGTAATGGCTTTTCTTGCCTCCTCAGGGCTTGACACTTTTAGCACTGGAGGAAGGGATAGGCCCCAACTGCCTATCAGGGGTATAATGCAAAAGTCAAAAGCCTGCAAAGTCTCTTAGAATGCATAAATCATTAACCATTTCAGTCTCTGACAAATAAATATTTATTTCATGCTTTTAAGTCTGCTTGTAGAGTCTTTTTGCAGACAACTAAGGGGCCAAAATGAAGTGCCTCAATGAGGGAGGTTTGCACTGTCCAGAGTAGAAGGCACTCAGAGATACATGGAGCACATTGGCAGATGTATGGGAGTGAGCCAGGCTTTAGCGCTTAAGACTTCTTAGTGAATAAGGCCAGTAACGTCTTCCTAATCCAGAATTTTTACCCAGTATTTCTTTTTTGTTTGTTTTTTACAGTCACTGTGCACAAATAACACCGATATTCTTGGGCCTCTATCAAGTGTGACAAGAGATATGCACAATAATGCAGATTTTATGGTCAAACTCTGTTTTCAGGGTACTAATACTATTGTGGAAGTAAATACACTATTTTAAGAATGGACACTGCTGTCCCAAGGAAGAAAAAAAGAAAGACACAGGAAAACTATCACTCTAAGGTACTCACATTCATCAGAGGGATGTATCTCAGTCACTTAGGATAACATCATAATACAGTACTATCAGAGGATCAGTGTCTCCTGCTCTGACAATAGATGCTTTGGTTGTTATGTAGCAGCAGGAAATTATCATCTGTCTTAAATACATTAATGCCTTGGTCCATTGTCATTATCCCTTAGCTCCTGAAAACATTAGAGTTTGCTTCATGGTGCAAGTCCTAGTTAAGTGCATACTAAATACAAAGATGCATTTGAGGCACAGTGGCAGAGAGAGAGGAAGACACTTTTTCATGTGCTAGCAGGGGAATTACTTAGTCATGTATGCCTCATTCATGTGGTAAATGTTTCTATAAAAGTCTCTTCCAGTTAATAATTAATTTTATAAACACAAACATGTTCTCACAAGAGAAAAGACACAGCTCACTGAAAAGCTTGTGCTTACTCAAAGTTTCCCCTTATCCCTCTTGTACATCGTGTCTATGCAAATTCTTTTGTAGCAGCAGACTTCAAACAAATATCCCTGAGCTGCAGTTGTCCCTGTGTTCAGGAAGGATCTCAAGCACCTGTTAGACATGGAGGGTACATAAACACTTACCAATTCATTATCATACCTGCCAGCTTGCTTTCATGTAATTCTCAAAAAATGATTCTTCAAGATACCCCTGGATAGTCACTATGGATAGACAGGAGAGAAAACCCCCAGAAACATTGAGTACTAGCCTCTCCACAAGCTTGAAAATGTTGCTACTGTCAGTAAGTGTTATTAACAATTCCAACAATAAAAAAAAGAAAATCACATGGTATTTAAAAAGGTTTTGCCTTGTACAAAAGTATTGGACTGCAGATACCAGGCACAGAGATGTATGTGAGACAAGGCACCAGCCTGCAAACCCATGGCATCTCACCTGGGGTTTCTGATTTTGATGGAAAGTAATGAGAGTTTGGCAGCTTTGGCCAAGTATTCAAGTATTCTTGTAATTGCTTCACAAGCCCCCAGTCAATCTGCTACAAATGCATGTCTGGAATAGCAGAGTCCCAGAGCTAAAGCAGCAGGGTTGATGTTAAGTCAAAATTGACTTTCACAGCTTCTGGCTACAATGACCCTCATTTTTGCAGCCAAGACTCAACACCCTACCAATAAAAAAGCACTAAAATTTATCTTCAGAGTGCTAATACAAACTGAGAGGAAAATGCCAACACAGTAAGCCCTCAGCATTTTTAAAGCACACAAGAACTTCCTTGACAGACTCCATGTACTTCAACTAGAGACCTTTTAATAGTCTTTCTTCTGTCTTTATGAACCAATGCAGGGTCAAGACTTCTCAGCACTGGTCAATGTCTCGTCCCAGAATGATGAACTGCAGTATGGCCAAGGCATTACCTTCACAAAGAGATAGAGATGACATGATGTGACAGAACTGGGATAGAAAGTGGAGGCCAGGAGACCAAAGGGTGCTCCTCCTCCAGGGCCATGGCTTTTGTTGCTGGGGAAGGCCACCAGGCTACCAGAGGCTGTCCTGTCTCCCCTAGCAGCAATCTCTTCAGGCATCAAGCAGAGGCAACACAAGCAGCTAGATTGTGCTCCTTTCATTATCTGCTTCATCTGTTCCTCTTTTTGATCCTGTATAAGTGTTTCTGACTCTTTTGAAAGGACTGTTGAGAAGTTACTGAGTGTTATTTCAGGGCCTTGCACTATCATTGAGTTGTGAGTTTTTGTTGTCGTATAAGGATACTTAAGTTAATGGTAGGAACAGAAGCTGACTAAAGTTCAGATGCAAGTCACAAAGACAGCCATGCTTGCTTCTTTAGGGTCCCTATCATTCACAATTTGTAATTTATCCTGATTTGAAAATTAATTTCTGTTTTGAAAGGTTAATTTTCAGTTAGATTAGTTTTCTGAACTTGTTCCCCATGCAACCACAAGAAAGTTAAATAGCAGAGGAAAGAAAAGGTGGGAACACATGCAGCAGTCCAGGTTTGTATCAGCTGAGGCTGCCATAGACACACACATGTATTTATATACGCAGGTTCACAATAATTACTGTATTATGGTCTTAAACCAATTTTTAAAAGATGCTCTGTTGAAGTGGCAATCACCCTTCTGCTCATCAGCACCACTAGACCTTGGTCTGTCTGACAGAATACACGTCTTTTAGAGAAACAAAAACATTTATACACTTGCTCGATCAGCACTTGATGAAACTGTACAAATACAGCCCTTTCAACTCTTTCAGTCATTTCCACTTCAGGGTTTTAATAAAAGAAGAGATTTTTTTACATAAACACAGATAGCAATGTTACAGATTTGGTTGATAGGAGGTGTCTGGGCCTGTCATAGTTGTTCAGTCTGTGTGCTCTCTTCTTGGTGCGTTTTGTATCCAAGAAATCAGAAAAACCCTAAAATGCATAGTTTTTTTCATTGCAGGAGAATGTCAGACAACTTAACTCTAGACTTTCTAATAGGAAGAATTATTGAAAAAAAAAAGAAAATTGAAATATGGGCACATTCCTCGTCAAAGGAAGCTGCTTTTCATCAATAGCAAAACAGTATATTTCGATTGAATACTTTGTAATTAAAGACATCATTCCTGTAGGGATCCTCATGTTCTTTTTTTCCTGCTTTTATGGCTTTTTTATATTTATAATGTTTGTTAAGTGGAAAAAGAGAGCAATAGTTTCTTCAGCTTTTTATTTATCCAACCCAAATAATCACTTGAATACATTACTTGGTCACAGTAGGAACTTCTTTTAAAACTGATCTTGATTTCCACATATAAAATTCCACCTATGACTTGTACATAGGCCTCACTTGATGTTTGTCATTCACAGGATGTGGCTGATAAGTTGGATCCCATGGTATCTTTTCTGATCCCTGTCTGAGTGAAACTATTTAAATGCATGACTAAGAAATACAGAAACACTTTTATGCCCTACAGGTTCTTGTTCACAACCCCATACCAATGACCAACTTAGAAGCAATCTTTCTTCAGATATCCTGTCATCCGAATATTCATGAATAGCAAGAAGTAGTGTGAGTGAGCTAACCCACCATCATGAATTTGTGACCCAGCTGCTTTGAATGGGGCTGCATTTAACAGGTTGTCTACCTCAGCATTTTCTAATATGATCATCACTGTGACACGGAGTGCATTTTTGGCTTGTTACATTGTTGTGGAGGGGATAGATTCCTTGTATGAAAGCCTTGCTGACATTTATGGTTTTGAAATGAGTGGAGGCACTTTATTAGCCAGACCCTAGTCAGGACATAAGAAGAGAGGAAATCTAACTCTCTCCTCTAACAGCATTCAGCTCTCTGGGGATTCATCTATTTCCTCCAAAGCTAAGCTGAAGCACAAGCAGCTATGTGAAGCCTGTAACACAAATGGTTTGCACGTAATGACTCTGTCTTCCTTTTCAACTTTTGGACCAAATGCAGGTGCCGGTGAATGTTGTTTCCCATCTCTTTTGGCATGGCGTGGCACCACAAATCATAACTTTCTCACTCCCAGTCTAAACTGGCTTGTAGGTTGTTGGCAACAGAAGTAAGAATCTTAGGGCTCTTTACAAAACATCTCACAATGTCAAAGGAACTTTAAGAGAGACAGAAATCATAATGGACTATTACTTTCCAGCTGTGCTGGAAACCAATGTATTCTCTTGATGCATTAACAATGCAACATGAGGATACTAAAGAAATCCATGGATTGCAATGGTCAAAATGCATTTAAAACATGAAAAGGAAGATCACTAAAAGCGGACAGACTACTTAGGACAAAAGAAAAATTACTCAAAAATTCTTCCCAAACCAACAGGGCTACACAAAGGGCTTTAGCAGGTTGGCAGATGCTAGAAGTAGAGAAGGTACATCAGGGCTGCCAGTGCATCCTAGCTTCCCCAGGCCCAGCAAGATTGCTCTCTACACAAGACTCTTAGGATGTCTGAGAGCCCAGTTTTAAATGAGGCAAGCAACGGGTCTGCTGCAGCAGAAATTATTTCACAATCACTGTAAATCCTACCATTAAGACTGCTTCCTGACCTTCACAGTGAATTTTCATTGGCCTTGATCTTCACAGGCACAAGCAAGTTCATTTATCCTTTTTGCATTCCTTTCTTATGCAAATTTCTGCTAAAACAAGAAGCAGAGGTTGTCAAATTCTTATTGGATCAGTCTTGGAGTTGGAATTTTTAGTATCTCTAATCCCCCTAAAAATGAGGAATTGTGTCTTTTTTACCACCCCCACTCCAACATCTCTGCCTTGAAAGTCCACCAGAGTTGTCACACATTTTATTCTCATTTTCTGAGTGATGCCACTGTCATCAGACTTTTACTTCTTTATCCCATTATTACCTACACAGCTTGAGTTTAATTCTTAATTTATTTTTTTTTAATTTCAGATTCTCTGGGCCTTTGTTGAATAACATTGAATCTTTCTTATAGACTTATTTCCTGAGTGTATGGCATGTACACAATTCCATGAGATAGATAGATAGACTAAATAGATTAGATAGATAGATAGATAGATAGATAGATAGATAGATAGATAGATAGAATCCCAAGTTAACATCTCCCTAGAAACTTCCCCATGTAGTTTTCCTCTTTTAATGTATTGATTTTAAATTTTCCTCCTGGGTGCAGCCTCTCATTATTTGTTCCTTCCTTTCAGGAAGTAAACTCTTTTTTCACTAGACAATAAATAACATTGTTAATGCAGACAATAATAGACTTCTAAAGAAAATAAATGCAACTAAATCATTGTGGCTGCAATTTGTATTTGTCATGGGTGTCCCATGCCTGTCTCATTCCTTCTTGTTCCAGGAGGGCAAAAGTCAACAGCAACAAGAAAACCAGACATTTCAGTTGTGCCTGGTACTAATGTCTTTGTATTTCATGATCCATGCCTCTCTTCTCTTGGGTTGTTAAAAATATAGAAGGCAATATCATGTTTATTGGGAAATACTGAACTGGTGTCGCTCAAAAGAATTTGGTTTTATCTGTGTGCAATTACCTCCCATCTTTCAGTCTTCTCTCTCTGTACCCAAGTGTTTTGTGACTAGTCAAGTGAAACCCAGCTATAGGGGGGATAGAAGCGACACCACCACCTACTCGGAAAGGCATATCTGATCTTTATCTTAAAGTTTTCAACAATCATAAAAGCTATCCCATAATTTTGCAACTTTCTCTCTTGTAAATTTCTCAGTTATTCTGTTCTAGTCTTTTTTATAGGCGCTCCTTTCAGTGAAATTGGCAATGACTTAAAAAGAAAGTCTATTTGATGTTTTGTGCTGTTGAAACAGAAGAACAGATGGTACCACAAACTAACAGGAGACCTCTGCAGACAGTCCTTAAAAAAAGGGCAAAAAATGTTGTTTAAACCACCATCTGTATTAACAGAAAAAGAAAGAAAGAAAAAAAGTTCCTATAATCTGCCTCTAAAATAAGCTCTTCTCTGTAGTAGCATATGTTTGTATTGTATTACCAATAATTTCATGGTGGGCAAAGCTGAATGACCTCAGATCTGACATAGGCTGAGAGCAAGATTTACCGTGCCTCAGCTGTCTTTTAGGAGCTTGTTCAGCTGCACGAAATCATAAATTTAAGATTCAACACAGATTAGTTAATCCAGTAAAATGTTTCAGTGCACTAAATTGTGCGAACTAAAACAGAACAGAAGGGAAGGAGCCATGTTGACCTCCATGACTGACTCTTCACTAATGTCTTTAGAATTTTCTACCTAATTTCTTACACTGTGCAGTGGAGCTCAGAAATCTTTGACTCCAAGTCAGATTCTTATTTCTTAACTCCAGCAAGCAAACACTATTAGTAGAGGAAAAAAAATACTCTCTCTCTAAAACAAACAAATAAATAAATACCTTCACACTACACATAATATGATCATTCTCCCTGTATGCCCTGACTGCCATATTATTCTAAAGTTAGTTCTTTTTATTGTTATTATTGCTAGTTACAAATATCATCTAAGACCTGAAAAATTTCTCATGACAGTTTTCACCAAATCAGATAATTTCTTATAAAAATGTTTATTCAAAGACCAAGCATTTTATGAACAACAAAAGAGTTTTATTGGATTATCTCTGTGTTAGTGTTATAATTTTTCAGCCTCAAATTGTGATGAGGCAACATATCTGACTTTACACTCTGGAAAAACGTATGACTGTTGTGCATAAGAGGAGGAGTAAAAAAGAAAGTTCGAAAGCTCGCAACCTGGAAGTAACTCTCACTCTGTCTCTGTTGTGACGCGATGAGTTTTATGAAGTATCATGGCATGTATACCTTTTCTCTCCATCTTTGTAGTGACATACAAGAAAAAAACCTTGATACATAATTCATTTGTATTACTGCTCCCTTCACTTTCACTTCCTATCAAATTCTAATCTGCATTCCTATTACCAATAAATACAACTAATTGCACCTGGCCAGAAGTGAAGAATTATTCTTCAGCTTCTCAGAGATCACATTCTGTGAACTTTACCACCAGAAACCCAGAGAAACAAACACACAACAGATAACCTCCAAATTCCAGGAGAGGATTTATGAACATGTAACCTCCAGGCATCTAATGATTTCCAGGTGCACATCACCAAGTGTCTCATCCTTAATTAATTAGCCAGCTGGCCTGGTTTGTCAGCAGCAGTAGAACAGTACAGGCATAGCTTCAAGATGTGTGGTTGAAATTCCAGCCCTACCTGAGATCAGAGAAAACAGGCAAAGTACTGCTATGGAAAGAGCATTTTGTACAAGTAGAGGCATGCCAAAAATCTAGTCACAAAATCCCATTGTTTTCCTTGACAAGTACAGCAACAGTCTTGGTCAAGGACAAATGCACGACTTTTGATATTTTTATCTCAGTAATCAGAGGAAGGAACATAGAAATTGCAATAGGAATAGCTGAATATTCTTCAGGCTAAAAGAAAAACTCCCCCACAGACAACTCACTTTTCTTTAGAATGTGATGAATTAGAATATTCTTGAGTATCTTTCTTATTCAGTTTCTTTGGTTTCTTTAGCTTTAAATGTCCATGTCTCTATTTTTACTTCCTGATAAAAGCTGAAGCTAGAAGAAAATTATTACCATTTGTATTAATGTTAGAGATGAACCACTTAAAATAGGACAATATTAGAGATTCCTCAAGAAAACTGTTTTGATGATCCATTGGAGCCTGAGAATCTAAAATGAGTAGAGAGAAGGGGAAGTACAATGAAAGTTTTTGGAGCAACCAGGTCTATGTTCATTACTCAATAGAGGGCATGTTGTTTAGAATTATCTGGCACTGGAAGCCACTGATTTACCCCAGCCACAAATGAGAAACAATGCTGGACAGGTCAGTAAAATGAGTTTGCTTAACTGTAGAGGATGCAGCTGGGTAGAATTTGAAATCAACAAATTCAAACCAGTCATGTTTCATCATGTTTCATACAACAGAAAGCTTTGAATGTGGGAACTGGAAATATCTCTAGGTTATTTAACCCTTTAAGGATTTATTCTTTTTTGGTACTAGTTAAGAGGAAAACAGGGATTTTAAGATAAAACAATATGTAACCAAAACAAAACCTCTAACCCAAACCTAGTTGTTCTGGTATTCCTAGGGTGTTTAGTTTCCAGTTAAGCAAATAAGCCTTGTTACTTCTGGTTTTGTATTGAGCTGGGCTGTATTCGATCCCAACAGCTTCTGTTTAACTAAATCACGTTTTGCTAAAGTATCATCCAGGAATGAATATTGTCTTGCTTTGAGGCATCAGAGAACAAAGAATGCATCTCTGCCCTTGGCTGTTTTCTTACTGCTCAAATTTTTGGTTTATATGTAATTTCATTTGATTTTTTTCCCCTCCAGTTTAAATTTTCAGACTCATTATGTTTTCCTCCACTAGATTAAAGAACTGTTTACTACCAGGTATTTTTTCTCAGGGAGGCAGTCACACAGTGCAATCAAGTCACTTCTTTAGGAAAAACTCCTAAGGTTCTTGGTATAACATTTTTCTCTAGCATTTCAATTATTTTTCAATGTTCTCCTTAAAATTTAGACACTTTGGATGGACTCAGCATTCCAGTATTGGCTCTCACTACACTGTGTACAGAGTAAATCCCTCCTTAATCCTACTTGTTACTCCTTCTTAAATTTCTAGGGACTGAGCATTTTTGCTGCTTGGTTTTATTTTCCCCCTAGGAGTGTTCTAGGAGTCTCGTGTCACATTGCTTTTCAACTCTAAGCCCTATGTCTTTTCCTGTGTCACTACTTTCCTGGGAACAGAGCCTGATTCTGTAACCCCTGTGTACATTCTGTTTTTTAGACAGATGGCTCTGACTTAGCTTATTTGAACTTTTATCTCTTAAATCTATAAATTTAAAATCATCAAGGATTTAATATTTACTGCTAGAAGACTGCAAAAAGATACAAGTGGTTTACATCTAGTCCTGATCCTCATATACCCCCACCAGAGATCATCTGCAAATGTAGGCTACAGGGCTAATGGAAAATAAAGTGTCCTGTTGTCCCATTAACATAGCATTTAATGCAAGGCAGAAGAATTTACTTTAATCCATAGGAGCTGAGTCCTAAACGTGTCTGGAGTTTGCAGCCTGAGATTAGCTCATTTTTTAAGAGAATGGTGCTAATAATGCCAAGGTTGTGGTTTCAGTCGCTGTATGGGCCGTTCATTCAAGAGTTGGACTCAATGACCCTTGTTGGGCCCTTCCAACTCAGAATATTCTGTGTTTCTATGAAAAATAAAGATGCAGCAAAAACAAGCAACTGTGGTTTTTATTGTGTCTCTCATTACCTCAAAAAAATTTTTTCATGAAGATTCTTCTCCATTTCAATGCTTCTGAATTAGTGGAGAGTTCAAAAATTTATTCCAGTCAGTATCTTGCACTTTGCATGTTTTCCACAAACAGCTGAATCTGAATCTCATTTGTCCTCTGCTTTTGAGGCACAAGAAATCTCAATCCATATTCTCTACTCTGTTGAAAGAAAAGACTTTCTATGACAGGATAAAGAGCAATATGAAGTAGACAGACAGTAATCGAAGGATATAAAATTTACCATCGACTCTTAAGAATGGGAAAGTGTGTATCTTCCATGAATCATGAGACTGCAACTCAAAGATGATCCTTAATGGAACTAGTTTGATGTTGAGATAATTTTGTGTGAAAATTGTCATGCTTTTGGAAAAAAGGTCTCAGTTCACAGTGCAGATTTTGCAACTCCTTCTATTGTAATAATTGTAAAAAAAATAAAAATAATTTCATGTAGAAACAAAAAAGATTCCTCAGGCTTGCCAACTGCTTCGCTAGGAGTCATTTTCAATATGATTTTGCTTCCAAAAGAAAGAAAATAGAACTGACTCCTCCTGGTAATGCTACTGCAGAAAATATGGTGTCTTGGTCTTATCCTTCACCATTCATCTTCAAGCCTTCATGGTAAGTCAGAAAGACAGAGCTAAGACCCCCTTGGTTTGGCAGCCTACATGCACCTCCTTAAACTAGTGGTATACTCTTTCAAGAAGCAGATCTTATTCTTTCCTGAATAGCATCTTCCATAGTAAATTCATTTGTTTTTATGCTAAATTATCTGCCACTGTGAAATAATATAACAACAGTAAATATTTTTGTTGGCACTGTGAAGAAGATTTAAACCTCTTATTTCAATGGAGATCTACCATATATGATGCTACTTTGGCAGCTTAACGTAGAATTATTTAAAGACTGAGTCTGGAAAATCTGGATGCAAAATTCAGTTTCCCAGAGAATCTTGATAGGGTTTCTGGTTTGGAGAGGAAGTGAAAAATACTTCAGGAAAATCAGAAGGGGTGGAAATCCAGAAGATCTTAGTCCAGTTTACTGTGAAATTGCTTGTTACTGTTCAAATATTTAGTCTTATTAGAGAAAACAGCTCTGCCACTAAGTAAAAGAGGGTTTTTTCAGTGGTTTGGATTACATTTAGTCTTGGCAGTCTCACTTTAAGATAAAAGCCTGTGCGCTTGATTTTCAAAGGTGCATTCCGATTTCAAATGTACCAATTTCAGCTGATAAAATGGCCACTGTATTTCTGGAGAGAATATCCTTAATTTATTTCTGCTATAGGTGGATATGATCAGTAGTCCTGAAAATCTGGCACTGAATTATGTGAAGATGAGCAGCTAAAACTGAACCATTAAAGTTTAGCATCCTTATTTGAAAGTCTTGGCTTAAGTTTACCTGTGTCCTTCATTCTCCATCTGCAAAACAGTGTACACGGGTTATCCATGACCTACCTTACACTCAGCTCCCCCAGCGTGGCTAACTTATTATTAATGGGAATAGGTTATTTCAGTCCGAGAGCTCAGGGAAATTTACTGATACCAACATATTATTAGCTTGCCTCCTTGGCCAAATAGATGGTCACTTTCCTATAAGGCTATACACATTGTTTGCTATGCCAACAGCAGCTTTTGTGTGTCATCATGAAATGCATGAAAAACCAGTTAAAAATATCACCAATCCATTATTCTAGCTTGTGCTACTAATAAGATATTCTATTGTTATCTATAGGACCATGTGAAATCAGTGGCTACAGTTGAATTTACTTTCAACTCAGCATCTCTGAAGATTAAGGATGGGTTTGGTTCAAATGTTTAGCTTTCAAAGCTTCTGAGAAGAATGAGAAAATTTCCCTGCTTAGATTTCTTATAGTGGTATGTTATTTGAAAGCAGAATAAAATGGTCTAGAAGAATAAAAATGGTTCATAAATTCCATTGGGTTGACAGGGGAGCTTAAGATGAGGAATGGCCTCATCATTTAAAACTACTTTTTTTTTTCTTGTGAATCTAGCAGATCTTGAAAAGTCACAAATGAAAAAAAATATCTATGTTGATATTCACATTTCCTGTGGGCTTTTTTTTTTGTGTGTAATTCCTGCCTGTGAGGTAATGAAGAAATAATCTAACTCACTTAATATACCTTCCAGTTTTCATGCAATATTGCTATCATTATCAACAATGCCTGTGGCAACAACCAAAGCTATATTGTAAATATTACTGCAAGTAAAATTTCCTAGTGTTTCAGTTGCTGTTCATTCATGTTTTTCTTCCTGACTATGCAAGTGGGGCCATGGTGATGCCCACAAAGATCTCCTTGGAAGATTTTCCTTGCTCTCAGAGTCATTTGGAAATCTGCATTCACTGATGGCACAGCAATTCATTGCATGCTCTGCCAAAGTTTGTAAATAACTGTGGAGGAGAATGGAATTCCTGTACATCCTCCAGGCTGAACCCTATGACATTATAGGTAAATACCACAACAGAAGAGACATTTTTGCCCACCTAATCATCAAGTGTATTTTCAATGCTTGAGTTAGTTAGTGTCTGTTGCAGTTTCTAGTCCACATCAGCTCCACATGATCCAGCACTGAGCTTTCCTCTTCTTTAGCAGGTGCTCTGTGTAATCCATTGACTATATAGAAAGCTAACGCTCCTACTTCAAGCTTGCAAGTATCAGAGAATGGGTAAGGTTGGAAGAGATCACAGTGAGTCATCTATTCCAACCTCTCTGTTCAAGCAGGGTCATCCTAGAGCACATTGCACTGTGTTGCATCCAGACAGCTCTTGAATATCTCCAGTGAAGGAGACTCCATAACCTCCCTGGGCAAACTGTTCCAGTGCTCAGTCACCCACACAGGAAAAAAGTTCTTCCTCATATTCAGGTGGAACTTCCTGTGCATCAGTTTCTGCTCATTGCCTCTTGTCCTATTGCTTGGCACCACTGAGGAGAGTCTGGCTCCTTTGTCTTGACACCCTCCCTTCAGATACTTAGACATTGAGAAGGTCCTCTTTCAATCACTTCTGCAGGCTGAACAGACCAAGCTGCCTCAGCCTTTTCTCATAAGAGAGATGCTCCTGTCCCTTAATCATCTTCGTTGCCCTCCACTGGATCTGCTCCAGGAGCTCCTTGTCTCTCTTGTACTGAGGAGCCCAGAACTGGACATAGCACTCCAGATGCAAGTTCACTACAGCTGAGTATAGAGACAAGATCACCTCCCGCACCCTTCTGTCAGTGCTGTTCCAAATACATCCCAGGATACCATTGGCCTTCCTGTCCACAAGGAAAGGCACACTGCTGGCTCATGGACAGCTTGGTGTCCACCAGGGCCTCCAGGTCTTTCTCTGCGGAGCTGCTTTCCAGCAGGTCACCCTTCAGCCTGTACTGATACTTGGGGTTATTATTCCCCAGGTTCAGAACCCTGCATTTGCTTTTGTTGAATTTCAGACAGTTCTTCTCTGCCTGTCTCTCCAATATGCCAAGGTCCTTCTGAAGGGCTGCACAGCACTCTACGTTGTCAACCACTCCTCCCATCTTGGTGTTGTCAGCAAACTGGGGGGGAGGTGTCTGCCCCTACATCCAAGCCAGTGATGAATAGTTTAAACAATACTGGGCCCAGTACTGAACCTTGGGGGACACCATTAGTGACAGGCCACCAACTAGACCCTGTGCCACTGCCTAGGACCCTCAAATGAGTAAATTAATCACAGCAAGTCTCAACCTCTCCTCTACACCTTGATCACCCTGCAGTAGGATTTTTACCTGTTTCATCAGATTTGAAACTCAGTCTGCAGTCAATCTGTAATAGTGTTTCATGTCTTTTTCCAATATGTCATTTTGTCATCAAAGCCTGTCTTGTCCTGAAGAGACAGATCCCTGGCTTAACCCATCGGAGAAATTTACATCATGAGACCCTCACAGGAAAATCTTAAGACCTTTAGTGATTTGGATAAAACTATTTTTAATCCTGCCATCAAGGGACACTAAAAAACAAAAAGAATTTCCCTCAAAATTCTTTGTGGAGAAATGTGTACACATGCCTGCTTGTAAAGCTCTCTCTGCCCTGGGGAGGGGGAAGCAAACATGAACTATGGATTGATATCAGACAAGTAAAAAATGTATGTCAGATTTCAGGCAGATTGTAATTTCCTGTCTTGTTTAATCTCTTTTGGGAGAGAGAATGGAGATTTATGCCTGAATTGTTTGCTTTTCTCCTTGTCATTGCCGGTATAACTGTTCAAACTCTTCCCTTCTTAATCTGAGGTGACTTACAGAGGTTCCCTATCAAACAGAGACACTATACAACACTATATTAGATTATACACTTTGTCAGAAAATTGGCACTTTAAATACTAAACGATAGCCTCTGGTCTGGAACCATGCTATCATTCTTGCTCTAAGATCCTGTCAGAAACTATAAATCAAGCAGGATTTGGCCCTGGAGTTGTATGAAAGGGAAGGCTGTAGGAGACAGAAGGATGCTGCCTCAACTCACAGGACTTCTTTAGGAGAAAATTCTCTTCAATCGGAATCAGGACAGGCCTATCATCTCACCACAGGCTGTCTATTTTAACTTACAAATTACAGAATGAGCAGCAGCATTAGGTTGCCACCTCATGCTATTCCCTGAAGACTGTATCTTGAGTGTCTCCATCTACAGGAACTGCATGTCCTATTGTGGTGCTGTGCCATCCAAGCTGTAAGAATTGCTGTCCAAGTGTGCACCAGCTCTGAAATGCTCTCACTGCAGTTCATCTCCACAAGGCAGTAGGTCACTGCTTTGAGAAGCTGAGTCAGCATTGCTCAGAAATAGTACCTGAGCTACTGCATAAAAAGGAGGATACAGTTAGCCAGATCACCACCCTGCCACATTCCCATGTGCATTTTAACCCCAAGGAGGAGAACTGAGGAGTCCTTGGACTGCAGCCCCTTGCTAGCCTCTCCTGAGGAGATCAAGGAAGTCCTTTGACACTCTATGTAACTATGAGAAAGACTCGGAAAATTGACAAAAAATGGTGCTCAAATGCAATGTTTTTGGGCTCTCTAAACACTACTTTTATTCAGCACTGAATATCCCACAGCAATTGAGATAACTCTAAGGATGAACATAATTTGATCTGGCAGCCTCAACAGAAGGAGAACTAAATGCTGTCTTCACATCTCCAGGTATGTTTACTTCATAGACAAGTGACTGTACCATATACAAAGTTCTTTGCTATCCTTAAGAAAGGACACATCCAATTTCAAAGTAATTATTAGCCCTGCATGGTGCATTGGTTTCAAGCAGACAAGGTGTGTGCAAAGCACATGAATGATCACTGAAAACCCAGCACTCCTGAGCTCCTGAGCTGCGCAAGGACTCAAAGCACCAGTGGCTTTGCTGCAGCCTCAATGCTGCAGGATGCAAGTGAGGCTATATTTGTGTGCAAAATGAAGGCAGAAAAAAACACAAGGCAATTTTCAGAAGCACACAAGTCCTTCTTCAGGTCTGAAACTGAAACAATACGATTTTGTGTTTATGACAAAAAAGGAACACTTTCTTCAAATGTAAATCAAGTTGGTTTGAGTAAAAAAGAGCTTGTAGAGAAGGGGAAGCAGGGTGCTGTAACTCCTTGGTTTGGGGCAGTTGCTGTGTATCTCTTTCTTCTTGTATTTGAGAAGCAGTGTGGGGTAGCAGTGGGATGACACAATGACAGTAAAGACATTTTCCCAGCCCATAACTGGATGCATTTGGGCTGTATGCCTCAGAGTCCAGCCCACAGGGATGTGCAGTGGCTGGTTGCCTTTTGCAAAGGTGGCTGCTCCTCGCCTAACAGCCCCTGTCAGAGTGGATTCACAGAGCAGTAACAGAGGTAAAGATGGCACTGAGCCTCCTGCTCCGGGTCTCCTTTAAGAACTTCCCTGCCGCTGCCAGACCGAAGGGAAAGCCGGTGCCAGCAGCGGCAGCAGCACCTGGCCCGCAAACATATAGTGACAGTGCTCTCTGGTGGCCCCTGGAATCTTCACCCACCGCCTCAGTCTGCAGAAGGGAGGATGTACTGGATTCCCGGCCACTCTTTTCTGTGTGAGTACGAGATGATGAAGTCTAAGAGCAAAAACAAATATACAGACAAGCACAGATATGCATTTTAAAATCTGTGGAAGAGTTGGGCAGGGAAAAAAAAAACCATTAAAATTCTCAGTGCAGCAACAGTGCTTATTTTTAAAAGCTTTGTGCAAAACAGGCTTTTCTGCTCTGTCACACAGGCACTTATTTTTTTTTTATTCTTTTACTTTTTTTCTTTTTATGTAAATGAATGCCATAAGCCAAAAAGATATACTTTCTCTTCTCTAAGTGAATGCCGATATACCAGTTTCACTGGCATGAAAACTCTTGGTATAGCATATAAAAGTCGCTCCCATAGTGCATGTAATCTGCAGATCTCCAGATATTTTACACAGCCCTCTGATAAAGTCTAGATTATCGTAGTAAAGGAAATATTCATATAGCTGGAGCACAACCGTAGAGAGGCTGAGAGACTTGCAAGTTGAAACACAGCGAGGAATATTGAATTTTGACCTCTGCCTCCTACAGCAATGACAGACTTCCAAACACCAGAAGCCACAAGCCACACTTATATTTTCTTCCAACTGTGTCATCAACTACAGGCCATGAAGGGTTTATCAACACAGAATCACAAAACGGTTGAAGCTGGAAGGGACTTCTGGAGGTCATGTAGCTCAACACCTCTGCTCAAGTATGGCCACCTAGAGCTGATTGCCCAGGACTGTGTCCAAATCTTTTTTAATGTCTCCAAGGACTGAGAATCCACAACCTCTCTGTGCATTCTCTGTTAGTGCTTCACCACCCTCGTGGTAAAAAAGTACTTCCTGATTTTCAGATGGAACCTGAAGAGAGTTGACCAACAGCCTATTCATTGTGAGGGGGGTAGTATGTTTTGGGGTGTTTTTCATTTATATGTGAGAAAGGCAAACAAGAAGACTTTTAAACAGGTGAATGGAAGCTTTCCTTGCCAGTAAGGCATGGTTTCTGATATATTAATAGTCATAGCTAAGTATTTTCATTTCTCATTGTTCACTGTGGCATCTCTGCCAGGGCTTTGCTGGCAGATCTGAGCTTGCACTGACTATATACTGAATCAAGCCAAGGCAAGTTGGGCCATAAGCAGAGGCTGCACATATATATGCTCAACACAACCTCATCAAACATAACACTGCCAAAGGAATGTGATGACATGATATTGCTGGTTTGGAGGGGAGGCAGGCAGCACCTGTCATAAGACTTCAGTGTATACAGAATTAGACATTTTAAAATTAAGAAATTTCTGTTAGGACACCACCAACAATTCTTGAACTCAGATGAAGCCATGAGACAAGCAATAGCCATCATGCGAATTCACATACCTGTAAAAAATGCAGACCTTCTCTCACCTGTGAGAGTGAGACTGAAACAAGTCAGCTGGAGAGATAAAAAAAATAAGAATAATAATCTAAATACACAGAGTCAGTTCAGACTTAAGCTGCCCCACAGCACCTGAGTCTCACTAGCTGTTCAGATACAGGCTCTCAGCTCAAGCCTGAGAGTTAAGCAGGACAGCTTAACTTACCTCACAGTCAAAAAGACTTAAGTTACATCCAATTATTTTATGCTTCTTGTAGGCTAAAAGAGAACCTAGTCCTAACCTTAGCATGCATGTGGGGGGTTTTTTCCACATGAGGTCAGTGACATTCCCACTGAACTCCCTGAAGTGGATCTAATTAAGCCAGGTAATCCAGTCCTTTTGTATTAGCTGTATGTCCTTTTTCACTCTCCTCAAAATACACACAGTTCTTCAAGCATTTGTGTGGTTTGCTTTGAATACTCAACATTAAAAATTAAACATTTCACACTGATTTCTTTTAAATAAGTCATAAAAAAATCCACAGCCAATGCGTGAGCAATCAGAGAAAAGCAGAACAGAAGAAAATTGCATTAAAAGATATCTGTCAGAAACTGTTCACTTGTTTTCACATTGATGTCTCTGGTATCAACGTGGGAGAGCTGGGGCAGGGAGGAATAACACCACACAGAAGAGATATCCTTGACTAACTCCTTGATCCCCAGAAGCAGATATCAGAAACACTTCATGCTGCAAGATTCACAGCAGGTTTTACTGTTGCTATGGTTATTCAAAATCTTCTTTTCAACAGGAGAGAAATAAATTCTCTAGGTCTCCTCAATACATAGCAACACAGCCATCTCACTGTCAGGTTCTCCACATGGGGGTAGGCTTCAACAGCAACACCCTAAATCTAAACATCAAAGATCAAATTAAGGTCATTTAAATACTGAAGAGGAATGAAAAGCAACAACTACTTAATATAGAATATGGAGAAGGTGTGAGAAGAAAAGAAAAAGTGGGAGGAAAGCAGGAAGGCAAGGAAGGAAGGGAAGGAAGGAAGGCAAGGAAGGAAAGAAGGGAGGGATGGAAGGAAGGGAGGAGGGAGGGAAGGAGGGAGGGGAGGAGGGNGAAGGAAGGAAGGAAGGAAGGAAGGAAAAGTTCTTCCTTATATGTAATCTAACACTACCCTCTTTTTGTTTGAAGGCAGTATCCCTTGTCCTATCACTATACACCTTTGTAATGATGTTAGACAGTTCTGTTTATTATTCCCTAACACTTCAGCATGAAAACATGGAGTGACTTGGATGCTACCATTTAAATACAGATTATATCATATAATGAAGAAGATGAGTCAGGGGAGTTTTAGGTCAGATACCAAGAAAAAGTTTTTTTTCCCAGAAGGTGCTTGAGCACTGGAACAGACTTCCCAGGGAAGTAGTCACAGCACAAAGCCTGTCTGAGTTCAAGAAGTGTTTGGAAAATGCTCTCAGACACATGGTGTAATTCTTGGGCTGTCCTAAGCAGGTCCAGCAGTTGGATTCAATCCTTATGAGTCCTTTTCAGCTCATCATGTTCTATGATTCTATGTCAAGGAAGGATTCAACTCAAACAGGTCTCCGGTGACAGAGAACTTCCCCAGGTGTCTTCACTTCAGCATACCATGGTCAGGGGGCTGTGTTGTGCAGTGTTTTCATCTTCTGCAGTTTAGGCTCAACTCCCAAATCAGGGATGCATTCAATGGTCTTGTTCATACTCCGTAAGAGTTCATCACTAGTAGGGACGTATTCTCTGCTTTTCTGTTTCTAATCAGCAATTTTCTGCTTATTCATCCGAGGTCACATTAGTTTTCAGCAACAGCATCAAACTGAGAGCTCTTGTTCAGTCAATTATCTACCCCGACTTCCAACTCCCTTCAGGGTCACTGTTTCCCTGGAAGCAAGGACCCATTCTGTATGTGTAGTCCATTGTCCTTGTTCCCAAACAACCTTGCATTTTGCTACATTAACATTTGTGCTGGTTAAACAAGACCTACTTTCCAAATGAACTAGATTGATCTGCCAAACTGATCCAACTTCAGCACTGTTTACTCTTACTAATGCTGTATCCTCTGCAATTTTTTCAGGCACTGATTTCCTCATTTCTGAACAATTAAAAAACTGCTGCATTGTGTTAGACTGAAAAAGATCTCCACGGAACCCTGCTGGAAATACCCTCTGTGGATGAGGATTTCTCATTTACAATTCCTTTCTTGAAATCTGTTGGACAATTGTAATCTATGTATTATGCACTACATTAATTTTGCATAGTTTCAGCTTTTTAATTGGAATGTCATGTGGCATGAAGTCAAATGCTTTTGAGAAATGCAGGTAGATGTCAGCACAGCTCCTTTTATCAGCCTACCTTGTCAAAAACAAAGTTGTGTTTGCTTAAGCAGACCTGTTCGCCATAAAGTGAGATGTGCAACAGCTGCTGCATAAGGCTCTGTGCTGAAGAAAAGTGCTGCATCTGGATTCTTAAGGAGCAATGAGGAACTGTAGAAACACAGTTTTGAATGGGAAGCAGACTAGTTGCATCTTCTTACTGTCAAGCCCAAAGGTTTTCAGTTGCTTTTCACAGCATTTGTCTGTAATATATACTATGTTAAAATTTAAAGTGTATGTGGAGAAAGGACTCATTTGGGCATCTCTCAGCACTTCAAGGCACTAACACCTACTCTGTGGTATAAGGAAAAGAACTGAACAGCACATTTTTCTTACTTCCTCCTCATTCTGGTTCACTAAGTCATGTCTATCATCTCTAATGAGACCTTGTGGAAGAGTCTATCTCAGGTTTTATCTCTGTGTATAGAACATGTCCTGAAAGGTGCGTAGAAGGTATCTTGTCTTGATGACACCTGATGAGAAATCTAGAAGACAGTTTCAGCTTAAGAGTGTAACTGAATTATTGTGTGAGAAACACAGAGGCAGGAGCTTTGCTGATAAGTTGATCTCTGAAACTCTAAAAAACACTCTCATCTATTTCTGCATCACTTTCTAGAAGAACATGCAGATTACACAACAGCTGCATTACAGTCTGAACCTCTCAAAGAAGTCCTAGCAACTCAAAGAGTATTTACCTGAGATGGGATGACAGGAGCAGTTCAAGCTAAAAGGGTGGTATCCTCTCGATCCCCCCCATCCACATATACTTAAAAGCAGTGCTTTTTGGACTCACAAAATGATTCCATTTTCAAGACTGTGAGACAACTAACATACAGAAAAGTGTCAGGAAGTTGGATTACCTCCATAAAGCACTGGACAGAGGAAAGGATGGGGCATCAGGACAGAGAATGTAAAGGGGAAGAGAGAAACAGAAGAGTAGGAAAGGGGAGAGAGACGTTTTCCTCCAGTGTCAATTACTTCTGAAAGAACAATGTAAGCTGTGTAGGTTTGGCCTTGTTCCCTGAACAGTATGGTGACTGCCAAAACCCAAAAGAAAGTCACTTTTCCCTCTATCTTTCATAACCCTCTTGCAAAGAAAGTTCTGCCCACCAATTTGGGGCAATTTCAGTCCTCTCTTGAGCACAAGAAGGTAGTTGTGGTAATTCAATAGGCACTCATGTTCCTCACTATACTGAATCATTGCTTGAGAGCAGTACAAGAAGCTTGGAGATGGTAGAGCTGTTATGTTCTTTCACAGTTTATGCACAAAAGAAACTGATCATCAGTGTGCTTTGTTTTTAAAGAGATGTATGACCAATAGTTACTACATTCTGTCACAGCCTTGATACTACACCTTTGTCTCTGAAATTTAGTGCCTTGTAATTGGATAATAATTTTCTCTCAGTTTTTGAGTATCAGTAAAGAGTAAGTTAAAAAGTTGCCATATATAAATTTATTTTATCAAGAGGCTGATTATTAAAAATAAATCAATTTCTATGTGCACACATGTACTTCCGTACACAGGCAGTCAGATCCTCTGTCACTTTACAGATGCTGCTGGTGGACTATAGTTTGCAATATAACTTGGAATTATTTCTATGCAATTGCTAGGCAGTCTATGGAATAGCAAGAACTGCTGACAGCAATGAATCAGTACATAAGAATTTGCATAAAATTATCTTTTCAACTATAATTTAAAGGTACTGTTTTTAAATACCAAATTTCTTCAGATGCTTAGCATGACAAATTCCTTTTTATTTTCAAGGAATATGCATATTCCTTTACCCCAAAGTCAACATAAAGTAAATTGGTAAAAATCACTGTAAATTATCTGGACACAGAAATTAATTTGTTGCTAGGGTCTGGTTATGAATCCCCAGCTCATAGTATTGAATACCTTAGATTCAATAACATGTGCTCTTACCTGATATCAATAACCAAAAGACCCACATGAGAAATACAGTGCTTTTCTTGATAAACAATATTGTACCAGTTAGTTTGAATCTTTTGTGTGATTTACTATGTGAAATTACAGATACCCTTATTCAATGCCTTTGAAATAAACATAGTAACAGTCACCATATAAAGGACATCTTTGGCAGGCATTGTACGTAAACTTGAAGCAGACAAAAAACATGTTGATCTAGTACTGGAAGTCACTCCTCCTAAATTTGATACCAGACCTGACTTTGATTTGCTTTAATTCTCTTGGATATAATAGCAGTCTTATGCTCTCAAGCTCATGATACTATTAACTCACTTAATGCAGAGTTAGTAACTTTTAAGAATTCTTAATAGCTCTCTATGGTCTTTTTTGTCACCTCTTAAAGCCAAGGTCTCTCTGGATGTTCCTTCAAGTAATTTATGGATGGGTAATGAAACTTAATAATTTCAGCTGTCTTCTTTTACTCTCCTCATGTTTCAAAGCAGTGAGATGCATTCCCATCTTACATGGATATCAACATGTCTTGCTTGTCTTAGGATGAATTCCTACTATTGTTTTTGAACTACTGCACAAATCAGATGTGGATTTGGAACAAACTTTTCTAACATCCTATAATATCCCATTTAAGAGGACAGAAGTGGAGGATACATTTAATGTTGCATAACTCACTAAGATGGAGCCCTGAACCACTGCACATGCCTGTATTAGTGAACTGTAAATGTTTTCAATTCTCTTTAGAAGCTTTCAATACTCTGCTAACATTGTGCTAATGTAGCTACAATCATTATTTGTCAAAAGCTGCTTCTGTAGTTCCAGCTACCTTTTAAAATCACAAACACTGTTGTGTTTGCTAACCATTGATAGGACCAGCAAAATATTGCTATAAGGAAACCGGTGTTTATGACAACTGATCATTAACTAGCTGCTGCATTAACTCAGTTCAGAAAGTGACTGTGCAGTAATGCTGCACAGCAGTTCAGTGAATTGTAAGGCTGGCTGAAGTACTGAGGAAAATCACCCCCATTGCTTGATTTGCCATTTGGGAACTTGTGAAAGTGATGATGAACACCTATGAGACTGCAAACCATGCACTTTCTGAAGAACATATTCACAACAGGAAAAACTTACAGAAAAAACCTGTAACAGCCTGAGAACAAAGGTAGTTGTCCAAGCTAGTCCACTATAACTATATAATGACCTGGTAAGTCTGGGCCAGTGTCTCCATGATGCTCTGCTGGCCTTGTGTGCACAACTGTTTTGAAACTGGGTCATTAAAAATTCATGATCAGGGTGGGAACATTTAATGTCTCAAGCTGAGTTAGGACTCTCAGTCAATAAGCAGATATGTATGTCCACTGCCATGTCATTTGATATTCTGTCCCAGTGCACTTTCTCTAAATTTAAGCTGCCCTGAGGGACCTATAGATACTTGTAATAGAAATATCATGATTAGCAGAAATTAAGTATGAATGGACATAAATATATGAAAGCACCAGAAGAAACACTAGAAGAAGTGTTAAAAGATTGGTCTGCATTGCTAACAAAGGATGCTGTTCCCACAAATAGAAATGAGAAATGTGCTGTTCATGTGAAGGCCAGAAAGTCTGCACTCTGGTAAGAACATAGCACAAATGAGTCCTCAGGCCCTTTGACAACAAGAGGATGCCATCAAGGTCACAGTCCATCACATATGCCATTCCTGTTCTTGTTAAACCACAAGGAAAACACAGAATCATAGAATCTGTTGGGTTGGAAAAGACCTCTGAGATCATCAAGTCCAACCCGTGGTCCAACTCCAATCCATTAACTAGATCATGGCACTCAGTGCCACGTCCAATCTGCATTTAAAAATCTCCAGGGATGGTGAATCCACCACCTCTCTGGGCAGCCCATTCCAATGCCTGATGACTCTCTCTGGAAAGGATTTTTTTCTGATCTCCAACTTAAATTTACCCTGGCGGAGCTTGAGCCCGTGCCCCCTTGTCCTATTGCTGAGTGCCTGGGAGAAGAGACCAACTCCCACCTGGCTAGAACTTCCCTTCAGGTAGTTCTAGACAGTGATGACGTCACCTCTGAGCCTCCTCTTCTCCAGGCTAAACAACCCCAGCTCCCTCAGCCTCTCCCCATAGGACTTGTGCTCCAGTCCCTTCACCAGCCTTGTTGCTCTTCTCTGGACCTGCTCCAGCACCTCAATATCCTTCCTGAACTGAGGGGCCCAGAACTGAACACAATACTCAAGGTGTGGCCTCACCAACGCAGAGTAGAGGGGAAGGATCACTTCCCTGGACCTGCTGGCTACGCTATTTTTGATACAGGCCAGGATTCCATTGACCTTCTTGGCCACCTGGGCACACTGTTGGCTCATGTTGAGTTTCCTGTCAATTAGTACCCCCAGGTCCCTTTCTGCCTGGCTACTCTCCAGCCACTCTGTCCCCAGTCTGTAGCGCTGCATGGGGTTGTTGTGGCCAAAGTGCAGGACCCGGCACTTAGCCTTATTGAACTTCATCCCACTGGAAAACAGGCTATAGCTTTACACATCTATATTATTCCAAACATATTTAACAAACAAGACAAACTTATGCAAGATCCTGAAGCAGAGGACAATGCCATAATAACTTGATTCTTAATGAGTTTAATAGCCCAGTCTCAAAATTAACTCAGCATCATCTAACAAGAACTCCAGTTTGCAATGAGCACTCAGTGGCTGGTGCATCACATCCCCCATGTGGCATAAAACTGATCTCGGGCCCACACATCCCAGTATTTGTGAAGCTGGGGGTGGAACAGTGTGAGTTGGTTAAATAAACCTGTTTAGAGTTTTTAAAGTATCAGCTTCTGCTTCCACAATGTTTTATGACAGTAATTTCTGACAGGTGCATATAAACTGCTTTTAGTACTAGTGATGCCAATTTTCACATACCTCTTTAGAACTCTTCATGGTACCATACAGATATGTCCTCTAGGATATCAGAGAATTCTTAGCACCTTTTAGGTTAGTCTTGGACATCCTAAATTTGGTGTTGGCTTCTTACAGAGAAAAACAGAGCAAAGCTGAGTAAGAACGGGAAAGAGAACAGATGTATAAGCAGGCCCCTGAGACTGTCCTCCCAGCTAATCCCTCAATACCTGATTATGGTTTCAGATGTCCTGAAGTCCTTTAGATAATCATGTTCTTCTCTTCTACAGACATTTGGCAATTATCACTATAGCTGCCTGTTTAAAAAAAAATAAAAAAATGAAGTAGATAAATAAGGGTTAGGATAACAAAATATATCATCCAGCCATTATCCCTTCAATGTATGCATCCTGCTGGCACGATTCAGATTTCATTTACATGATAGATGCTTCTACTTCAGCCTAAAACAAGGCTGGTCTGCATGTCATTTCCTGTAAGGAGTCACTGAATCTCAATTATTTATTTGAGATAAATGATGCAATAAAAATACACTTTACAGTTCAAAAGCCACGTTCATCAACTGTACAATGCCTGGCTTTCTTTTGATTCCAACCCCCATCCCCCACCCCCCTCATCACAAGACATTTGCCACAGTAAAATAAATTATTCCGGTACCTAAGCAGCAGAAGACCTCTAATTTTGTTCCTTGTAAACAACCTGTCTGCCTCAGCCATCAAAGCCAGTCTCCTGTTCCATCCCAACCATCCTAACAAAAGGCAACATGAGGAAGAAGAGGAGAGTAACTTGTAATTTTTGTGGCTGATGCGCTAGCTGAAGTTTCAGCAGCTAAAACAAGTTAAGCCTTATTTAATTGGCCAATGTTACACCCATTTCTCTGCTATGCTGACTGCTGAACAATCTAAGAAGGAGAAAGGAAAGGGGCTAGAAAATTTTTGTGACAGTGACACTTTCTTTACCTTCTCACTTTATCCAGCTTGATGATGAAGTAACTGAGGGCTCAGAGCTGGCTGAATTCAGCGAGAAATAAAAATAACCACAAAGCATTTACTTCTGTTATAGAGCAGTGCTCAATGTGTGCATTTTCTCAGTTTATGTATATAGGAAATGCAAAGGAAAATACCCCATGGGGTATGGCAAAAATTAACCTATTAATGTGTTGTATCTGACAATGTAAACTGCTATTAAGTACTAGATTAATTATTTTAATCAACACTGTTTTCACACCATCTGCAATTCTATGGCTACAAATGTGGCTGTGAAATAATATTCCAGGTATGTAGAATGTCTCTCCAGTTCTCAATTCATACTTCATCATTAGTACAGCATCCAAACACTTAAGATGAAATCAGATTCAACTGCAGGATGAAACATGAAAGAAAATGCAATGCTATCAAATTTTGTCTTCTGCAGGGCCCAGACAGGTATTGTCAGATTGTCTCTTGAACATATGAGAGACTTTTGATGTACATAGTCTTGATATTCTTGTGTAAGAACCAGATTTGGAGGGGGTTGGTTAATGTAGGATTTTCATTTTCATTTCCCTGAGAGAGAGGATAACTGGTGTGAAGAAAGCAATCAAGCAAACTTTAGATAGAAGACTTTCAGCTCTGAAACAATAGAAAGTCATAAACTTTATGCTTTCTATTTATAGGTTAACACTTTTAAAATAAAGAGGATTAAATTTTATAAATTACATACACTAAATAACATTTGTAATTGTAAAACGAAAAGCAGACAGTACAGAAATCAAGAGAGAGAGGGCTTAGCAAGAAATCTGATAGTGCTTGTGAAAGGAAAAGCACTGAGGTACAAAGGAATTCTATGAAAATCTGTATTGCATGGTGAATTTTTTCCGGTGTTGCTCTGCACTGCTAAATAGCTCTGGATCATGCTCCTGCATGTTACAGCTGTGGTAAAATTAGCTCTTGACCTTAATGGTACTCTTTATAAAGCAGTCTACTGATAAAAAGTCACCTCCACTCACACCTTTTTTTTTTTTTTTTGGTTTCTTAATACTATGGAGCCCATTATCAACTTCGTCCTTTACTCAGCTGCTGGTGGCCAAAATGTCACCTGTCATGGAGAGAATGATAGGTACACCAACACTTCATACAGCCTAGTCTGCATCCTCAGGGGAGCTACAGGGAAAAGGACAAATCCACAAACAACCAAACTATTGTGAAACCTGCAGTTATAGAAAAAGTAAAGTTCTAACAGGGGTACTAAAAACACATCTACCCCATGTCTTTGTGGGCAAAATAAGGGGAACCAGGGCACCAAAGAGATGTTGTTTCCTCTCCCCTTTCCTTCCAGTTTCCTTTCCTTCCCTCCCACTCCTTTCTACTCTTTTTTCTTCTGCAGTAAGATGTGTTCAAAGTTGCTAGAGTTTTTCTTTTTCTCCTGGACACATGTATCAAGAAGGCTGAAGATTTCTAATAAAAAAAAATGAAAAGAAGTTAATTTGTTCCTGAATTTACATCTGCAAATATTTGCAGGAAGCAATTTCTGTAACCTTCATGAATTACACATACCACAGTCAAAAGCCTTTGGCACCAGTTGGGGATTAATGATCAAGTGGAAGACCATGGCTTGAAGAAAGTTGAGCCTTTGTTAAGCCTGTGTTCTAATGCCGGGGTTATTGCCATTATAGGCAATTAATTATATGGAAAAGAACTCAAGAAAATAAATATTACAGAGCAAGCAGTAATACCCTAAGGGTTTTTGCAGTTTTGAAGGCTGCTGCTCTTACTTTTAACATGTTTTTCCAAAGGTCTTTAGGAACCAATGCCTGAATTGTCTCATACTTTATGCAATTTGGGGCACAGTCATGAGCTTGACATCTCTTCCAGAAATGCTGCAGGAAAGACCACAGAAATGAGTCAGTGTTCATTTTGGTTGAGATGGACCACTGTAGGTTATGGTCAATAGATAATGGTTGGAAAAGCACTACCTTGAAACCCACTTTTGAATATCCAAATGCATTGTCACAGTCTAGAAAGTCTGTTTCTATTTTGGAATTATTTCTGGGAAGACCTCTGTGTCTATATAAAATTTACTGAAGCTATAAATGCTGAAAGACCATGTTTTTGGACATGGCCCAATTTTGGCTATATGGACAAGGGCTGGATAACCAAAAGGAAAATAATTAGTGATGTCAAATTGCAAAAGAGATTATCAGAATGTTGTCATCTTTTTGTTGGTATAAGTACAGCTTTTTTTGGCCAATACAAATGAAAAAAAAAGAAAACAAAACAAAACAAAACCCCCCAAATTCTTATATATTCAAACTATTTATTTGTAAGTCTTTATGGAACCATTTTTACCTGTCACCTTTCCATACTGTGGGACGTTGCAGTAAATGGAAGGGAACAACATAAAGTGCAAGCTCAGAGTCTGGGGAAATACTGTGGAAGCCAGTGTTACATACTGAGAACTTCTGCTGTGAAGAGTTCTCTTACTGAAACAGCACTCGGGCTCTAAAATGGTGCAATCCACTCTTAGTAAAAGTGTGCATCATAAGTACCTCACAATGTTGTTTTCCCTCTGTTACTCATTCTTGAACCAATTGTTATAGCCCCTTGATTTGCTGCTCCATTGTAACCTTTCTGAACATAACCATATCTGAACAGAAAACATGGTTACATGACAGGACTCCAATGGTGGTTGTACAGCTTTGAATTCCAATCACAAAATTGGGGCCCATATGTCATAAAACATGTAAGGCAAATATCTAGATTTAAAATTATAATTAAAAAATCAGGTAGTGATTAAAACCAGTATCTGTTTATCAGTGAAAAGCGTCTTACATGCAGTCTTCTCCTTAAGATCCCTGTTGGCCTTTTTCTTATACTACATGCAGTCTCCCAAACCTAGACAAGGTTAGAAGAAAACATGCCTCAGTAATGGGTGATATGGCAAGACCCACAGCAAAGCAAGACTTAATATATACTATTTTCTTCTGAACATTTAAAGCCATATCAGAATGAGAATATTTTATCTAGAGACAGTCTTCTTATCCATGTTAAATCTACTTAAGTAATTGATGAACACTACTTAGGTCTTTGATGTGGGAGAAAAAATTTTACATGCAGCTTCATTTGCTTTTGGGTCTTCTGGCAGTCACAGTTATTTGCACCGTCTCAAGTGCTGGTTGTTACAAAGCTCCACAACACTATTCACACAAGGAATAAAAAGCCAGGGTTTAATTCAGAATAGAGCGAATTCCAAAGCTTCCACCAGCATTTTCCTACCGCTTCCTCACCTATTTATAGTCCAACTCCTCTTACCAGCTACTGGGGTCTGCTGAAGACCAGGGTGGAAAAAGAAATTATTCACAAGAAAGCTTTTGAGCTTTTCACACCTTTTTTTTTTTTAATACTGTAAGACTTGAAATGCGTAGGGATAGCAGACTAATCATCTGGGATTTATTCTACCTGGAATATAAACAGGAGAACAGTTTCTAGAGGAATCAAAGTAAAAGATTCATCAGACAGAAGGTGAGTTCAAACTAAAGCACAGTTTGGATTTCTAGAGGAAACCTACGAGTTTGCAGTAGTTCACATCTTTTTAAAAGCCCTTCATTGGAAGGTTAGCCGGCATATTCTTCTTTGGTATTAATCTGCTTCAGTACTCTTCACTTTGTTTTACAGACACAAAGAAAAGTGGGTACCTCACTAATCAGCTTCAGTCCAGTAACTGGTAAGGCTGAAATTTCACTGACTAGATTTTATTGTATTGGCTGGGGGGAAAAAGCAGACCTAAAAATAAGCAATATTGAAAACCATCTGATGTATAACTCCTCCCAAGACAGGCAGCTAAGTAGTTTTAATCATTGCTAATTACTATAAATATTTCAGTCTTGTTTTCTTTCCACATAACCAATATTTTTCAGTCTTGTAAAACTTCTATCCTTTGAGAACAAAAGGGCCTTCACATTCAGTCAAGCTATGCTTATGTTAACAAATGATAGGCAGAAATTCTATACCAGTGACAGAAAATAAGTGGAAGGAAAAATCAAGGTTTGGGAAGTTCTAGCTAGCAGTTGAACCTCAAAGGGCAGCACTAGAAAAGTGATAGGTTAAACCCATTACTAATTTTTTACTTTGCTTAAATCAGCTCCTGCAGGAAGTCACTGTAGGTGCCTATGGACAAATAAAAAGTGTTCATAAGAGCTAATTTCTGAAAAACAGCGACAGCAATCACATTAGTCAGAAATCATTAGAAAAATATATATATCAATAAATCACTTTTAGATATTTGATCCCTCATCTTGGATTAGACATGGTTATCATGATATGGAAGCTGAATATCTGCTGTTGGACTGAGCAAGTTACTGAAAATGAAATGTTTAACTAAACAGCTTTCACTAACGTAAGGTCTTGCAGCAAGAACATTTAATACAGCTGGAATCTGGTGGACTTGCCTAAATTCTTCAAAGACACCAGGAAGATTACACTATTGTTGAAATGATGCAATTACATTTTCCCAGTAGGACTCCAAAGTCCAAATTTACCTATTTCCAGAGCAATAGTGACATCAGCAAGAGAAGACAATTATCCTTAATGATATATTGCACTTGCTTGTCTCTGTCTGATGGGGTATCTTGAAAGAAACATTAATGTTCACTACAACCCTGTGAAGTGGTTAAGCACCATCATCCCCAATTTCCAGAAAGGAAAAATAAGAGACAGAGTTAGAAAGGTGAGAGAAACATGTATAGTGAATCAGTGGCTAAACTGAGAGAAGAACCGAACACTTCCAACTCCTAATTTGGCCTGTCACCAAGGAATATGAAAGGACAACTTGTAAAAGAGAGGTGAAACAACATAGGTACTCAATAAATACTACATAGTTACTTCATTGTCTGTGTCTTCACATTTCCTTCTCTAAGACCTCTACTATCATCTCCCCATCCCTTTCTCTCTGCACTCAGAGTTTGAATGATAATCTAATAAAACTATTTAACATTCTTCCCATTTCTAATCTTCTATCTAAAAGATTAGCTAGTTGTCGTTAGTGCAATTTATTTTAATGCAAACTTCTATCACAATAGAAGAATAATACAATCATCATATGATAGGAAAAAAAGTTAGCAGCAATCCAGGAGTGTCAACCTTTCCTTTTATTTCCCCTATGTCCCTCATTTTCACATTCCTATTTTTTTTCTTTTCATGTTACATGTCTGCTAGGAATCTCACTTATTTCTGTTTTTAAAATATTACTGATTCTAGTTCCACTCACCTCCCTTCTCAACCTTTTTTTCAGGTGTTTATTATTCTTTCACATGAAATCACATTCTCTGAAAGTCTGTTCCCAAGTTGCTCATTTTCAGGTGATTTTTTTCCATGCTTCCTGCCAGTAACAGAAAATTGTCTTCCCTACATTATGTATTGGAGTATGCACTCCATAATTTAAGTTAGTTCAAGCAGGGTTCACCTCACAATTCCTATTGTTCAAATTGGAAGAGAGACTAGAGCTGATCACACCTCCTCCGTATTACTCATGTCTTGTTGATTTGGTGTCATTCTCAAGCCCTCCTATTTTAAATTCCCTGCTAGAGCAATTTCTTCCTGCTATAGCTGTGCAATCTTATGCTGTCCTGTACTAAGTAATATTGATTACAGCGTTCAACTGGGAAAAAATCTGAGATTTCCTGTCTGGAGGAAAAGTTCTCTCAGAAACACAGACAAATTCACTTGACTGCAAATAACATATAAATTCATCTACAACATACATCAGAGAAACAAAAGAAAGCAGAGTTGAGTTCTTTACTATGTCACATGTCAGACTGAACAGTTATCTTGGGTTTTTCTAGCCCTCGGGAAATGGAAAGTGAACAAAATGTGTTGTAGAAGAAAAAAAAGCGAAGATGTGTGCTTTCTCTGGCTAATTATAGGATAAATTCAGTTCAGGCATGAAAATGCTTCTATTTTATTTTTGGTTCACTAATTCTGAAAGTTTCTTCCACCTGAAGACCCTTTGGAGACTTCCATGAGCAGAGTTCCTGATGAACATGCATTACAGTGAGCATTACTGGAGGTGAGAACATAAGCAAAACCAAAAGACATGAAAGCTTCCATATGAAAGTGTCATTGATCTGTGACATATCCAACAAAATATACATATCATCTCTGGTCAACAGGAACCTCCCCTATCACAGCTCTTCCTTCCAGGAGTAGCCTATCCAAAGGTAGCAAGGAAGGTTATCAGTGCACTACTTCCTCTATGACTAAATGCAAATATTAAATATATTCTCACAGTCAATAACATCTCAAATTCTTTTACAGCGAAATTAGCAAAAGTAGTTGAACTGCTCTAGTTTGTATCTTACTGCCAAGTTTGGATGCTTCTGCAAATAGCACAAAAATTGTTCGTATTGACCATCTGGAACTAATGGAGAAACATTGTGGAAATCCTGCAGTGCAATAAAAGGTGATTCAGTTGTGGAAGAATCTTGTCCAACAGCATAAGCTTTGCCCAGTAATCACTCAGATTCTTATATAAGCCATATATATGTAATAGACCATATCAAGCAGAGTATAGTCCAGAGCTGGGCAAAGGGAAGTGAAATGCACTCCTTGAGGGAGGGAGTGGAGCCAGAGCATTCAACATATTCAAGCAACAGTATCATTTTGATTAATTCACAGAGACTTGTCATTTACTGACACAAGGTAGAGATCCCAAGGCAGCACTATTTCTTACACCAAGATGTCATTATGTCCCTCACATTTTAATGAAAAACGGAAATCACAGAATCATAGAATTGTATAACTGTTTGGGTTGGAAGATCTAGCCTTCAGGATCTAGTTCTAACCCTCCTGCCATGGACAGGGACACCTTCACTTAGACCAGCTTGCTCCGAGCCCCATCCAACATGGACTTGAACACTTCCAAGCATAGGGCATCCACAGCTTCTCTTGGCAACCTGTTCCAGTGCCTCACCACCTTCACAGTAATGAATTTCTTCCTAATATCTAATCTAAACCTACTCTATTTCAGTTTGAAGCAGTCACTACATGACCTTGTAAAAAGTCACATTCCATCTTTCTTGTAGGCTCCCTTTCAGGTACTGGAAGGTCTGAATTAGGTCTACCCAATTGTAAGGCTGAAGAATTCTCTAAGCCTTTTTCATAGGAGAGATGTTCCATCCCTCTAATCATCCTGGTGGACCTTCTGTGGACTCATTCCAACACATCAATGTCCTTCCTGTGCTGGGGATCCCAGAGCTGGATGCAGTGCTCTGGAGATCATGAGATTGCTTTAGTATCTGCTGGCTTTTTGGGTATTTGCTCTACCACTCAGGTGAGCCACACTTTGTAAGAAACAGAACAGAAGAAATAGTCAATTGGAATGAGTATGAAGTTTTCTGTTATTTCTTTGCTTTAACTTTTAACATTTATTTTAATACATAGAGTGATAAAACATGATGCAAGAAGACAATGAGGTACACAAAATGTTTTACTGTTTACGTACATTTAAAAATGTCTGCAATTTGCCTCCACTACACAGAAAATAGTAACTCATGATCTGTCATAATTTCAAAAAAAAATGTCACATCAAATTTGAGCTGTTTTATATATTCCCTGATACATCACAAGGAGGAAAGAAAGATCACAAGGAGAAACATTCTACAAGGGAAGATTAATTCTCTGAAATCTGACTGATTAAAACGTTTAAATTAGGATAAGACCTGTTTTTAATCTCAGAAGACCAGAGGAAGTAAAAAAAAAAAAAAAGACACACCCCCCCAAAAAAAAAAAAAACCACCAAAAAAACAGGAACAAATACTGCTTCCCTAGCTAAGAGATATAAAATATTCTTTTTGCATTTTTATGATTTTTATATTGAAGACTATATGTAAAACAACTAAATAAAAATAGCTATAATTTCCTTGGTTAAATGCACTTTATGAAGAAAGTTTGTCAGCTTAATCACTAGAATCAAGTGGGACAATTGTGCAAAATTACAAACCTGACCTTTATGCTTTTCACAAATTATCCTTGTCCCATCAACTCTATCTTTTCTGAATAAAACTGTTGGCTGGAATACAGATAATAATTATTAGAGAAAACAGTGGGGTTCTGGACCAATATTAAAGACAGAAATACCATAACCCCCCACTAAAAGCTACTTCTAAGAAGCAGTTAAGAAACACTTAAAATGGCAGGGAATGCAGTAGGTACCTTTCACCCACAATGTACTTTTCAGTCTTATATTATCACTGGTTCACATCTAGTATATCTACAGACATCAGGTGTTTCTTAGTCCAGCATAGAGCTCTGAAAAGCATAACAAGAAGAACTTGAAATAGAATAGTAGAATAAATAGAATAGTAGAATAAATCCTGTGTAGCATATCAGTGTTAATAGTTGTTGATTTATTTAATAAACGCTTTTCACTGAAGATTTTTCCACAAACCAGTCCAAAATGTAGTACTAAACAAGAAATGTCCACAGATCATCTACAGTTCTCTGTGGTGTACTCTGCATTTTTTTTTCTTCTAAATTTCTTCTATATTTCCTAAAGGTAATGAAAATTCTAGGGGGCAAAAAAACCAACTAAATATTTTCCAGAATTCCAGAAAGCAGATAAGAGAGCACTGGTTCTCACACTTCTGAGCAATTTTATTCATTCTGGAAACCTCCTCCAGATTGTTTTGCCACACATTTAAACCCTAATTGAGTGAAAGAAATCTGAGGAGTTTACCAGAAATTTACCTTACTACATAAGGATCTCAAGTCCTGATTCTGAGACTGCAAAATATTTTATCCTTTCATTTTATAATGGTCTTCTGAACTTTGACACTGCATTCACATGACAACTTCTTATTTAGGTGTTGAGCTGGGAACTCTCAATGTTTATGAAACATTAATTATCACAGTCAAAGGATGCAAATTTTAGAGGTTAATTTGATTTAACAGATTAATACAACTTTGATACAAGGCACCTATCTGTCTTTGATCAATATAAATGACAATAATGTCTTAAAATATTTTGTTCTTCATCTCGTGTTGATTTAAGAGACTAATGATGTGATTCTAAACTGACTTTGAGATTCTGCCAAAAATCAGAAAGTCTAGAAAAAGGACGAGACATAAGCTATTAATTGAAGTAGTCAGTCAGACAGAGGCCAGTCAAATAATTGGACTTGATGAGCATTGTAGGTCTCTTCCAACTGAGGATACTCTATGACTCTAATTTCTTTCCAATACAATTTCTAAAAACTCAGTATTGTTTCTTTTCAGTACTTGGTGGTATAAGTAGCAGGTATATCAAGAAGAGATACAGGTATATCTCTGGTCATCTTCAATACTGACTAGGGTAGCTTACACGCTTTATTATCTGTCTGGCTTGTATGGTATCTACAAAATCACTCATGGATGAATGACCTTTAAGCTCTGGGGCCTTTAAACTCTGCATTTTTTTTTCCCAGACCACATAACTAAAAGTCTTTCTTAACATAACATCTGTTGATTACCTGGTGGCTCCATCAAAGTGAAGAAAATTCTGTTTGTCACTCATTGGCATGTCGTTGAGTGTGTTACAACTTAAGAACTGAATTATTGTGTCAAACTCAACAATTCTCTCATTTCTGGAAACTTAATCTTTGGCTGAAAGGAATAACATATTTACAAAGACAATATGTTTTAGAGTTTTTTCACTTAAAATAGGGAGACATTTTAAGGAAGCGGTTTCCACTGCCATACTGAGAGATGGTCTATTAGCCTATGACTAAAATTTCAAACCTGGAGACTATTAGAGAAATGTCTGTACTGTTTATCATCTCAGCTTTGCACTTACCCAAATATGAAAAACAAAAGAGGCTATGGGAAGAAATAACAGTGATAAGTTTAAAGTAACTTAGAAGTTTAGAGAGACCTAGACAGTAAGAGAAAAAACTATGAATTTTATTATTGAATGAAGCAAGTCCCAGCTTCATGAGTAAATTGTAAGGACTGAAGAAACATACACATTATGAGAAATGACTAGATAAGAATTGGTGCTATCACAGTTTTATACTAAAATTCTGTGATGAAAGTACAGTTCTGACATTCAGGACACTGGAGAGCTGAAAGAAGGCCTTTTTGAGGGATTATTTACATACCTAGGCTATGGACTCTAATACTGCAGGCTTGGATGTCACCTGCACACATTTCCCACCTGGGATCAGAAGTGACCAGTCCAGATCTGGTTTTTGTTTTGCCTTCAAGCATTCAAATCAGTTGTCAGTAGTCCTAGTAAGCCATTCTGCATGGACTCTGCAAGTACTCATGCATTAGCAGAGAGGGGGCACCTTGGATTTTAATCCATTAGCCTAATAGCAGCAGAAAGTACTGAACACAAACCAGGCAGGCCAGCTGTCCTCATACATATGATCCGTAAATAAAAGATTTCAAGCTTTGTGACTACTTTTACTTTGTTGATAAACTAAAATAAAAACAAAATTAAAAATCCAAAACAAATAAACAACAAAAAACCCCAAGACCAAAAACCAACCTTAAGCATACATACAACTACAAAAATATCCCAACCCCTACAGCTAAAATACTCAGAATACATGAAAAATACTGCTGTATTGTCTCATGAAGTTTTATTTGTTTTCATGACCCAGGTTCCCAAGACTGGGGATTCTTCACAATGTATCAGAATCTCAAATTTTCAATAAAAAAATAGCCTTAGGAAATATCATCTGGGAGTAGATTTTTAAATTTTTTTCCCTTAGAATGTGGAAAACATTTTCCATGGAAAAAAAAAAGGTCAGTTGCATACAATTTTCCTGTTGAATAATTTAGGGGAAAGAAAAAATTAAAGAAAAAAAAAGTTATTTTACCATCATCTTCATTGTTAACTGAAGGGTCCTGTGTGTCCCAAGTCAAGCCTATAGGCTACCAGGGAATAACAGACTTTTTCTAGAAGGATGGTGATATCATAATTGCTGGAATTTTTTAACATTTTGATGCCAATCTTCTGAATAGGACATGCTGTAGTCTTTCACAGGTACAGCCACAGCTAAATTAATTTGTTTAGAATAAGGGGAACTGCAGTCTTGCAACAAGCACAGCTTGTGCTGGTCCATTTCTAAATATTGATTCATTCTGAATAAATTTTTGAAGCCTTGTGAAAGAAACAAAAAAAGCTTCTTTTCAAAATTTCTGAAGTCAGATGGCTTGTGTTGGGTAAAACCTTGCAAATATCGTCTCAGTTATTTCTCAATCTCCTATATAATTGCAGTCTCCTCTCCTCCCTCTACAATGAATATAAGAAACATCTGAGTATTTTCTTGTGGTTTCATTAGTATTATTAAACAAAATAATTCTCAAAGCTCATATTCCCAAAATTATTTAAAAACATTAAACAGTACTTGTGTCCATTAAGGACTGATCTGGATGATATTAGGGTGTTCATATTTGTTATCACTGTATGAAAAATATTATAGTAATAAACCCACATAGTTTTACAAGTGATTCCATTTAATCGCAGCAAAAACAAATAGCTTGTCATGCAGAGTACTTTACATTATTAATCCACTGCCAATAGAAAGCCAGAAAAGCCATAACTGTCATTGCTCATTTACTCCTTCATGCAGACTGATCTGAATACTCTGCTTGGAAAATGCATCGAGTGAGCCTCAGCAGGCCTGGAGGATCACTTTGAAGGGAGTGAGGTTCTCAGAGCATTTGAGAGCATTCTTCTAAAAAGATGTTTGTAATTCTTGAATGAGAACTAGGATGACAGTTCAATGATTGCATGTAAACAGTGCCGCAAATAACCAATAGGATGGGACAACAATTTCACAGATACCCTTATTCTCATTTTTTAAGCAGGGAAACTGAGGCATGGCTTCTTAAGTTTTGGTCTTGTATTTTGCAGCAAGTCTTTAGGAGCTTTCTGCACTTGAAAAGTGAAGTTCTGTGTCCAGCACAGTGATATATGGATTTGAACACCAGGACATTATTACGGAGTAATTTTGTTATTGCCATATAGCTTGTCCCAAGTAATATACTTTCTTGTGCTGCTTTAAAGTGGGGAGCAGAAGAAAAAGGGCCACCTGGATCTCCTAGAAATTTTTCTATGCCTAAAGATACTTCATGTTTATGAATCCATATGCCTAAATTGTTCTATACCATACTGCTGATAATTTGCGATTCACTTCCTAGTGCTGTATTGACCACTTGTCTGATAAACACATCTCTGATACACTGGCGAGAATTGTATCATACAAACAGAATTAAAGTTTGCTGTATTATTAGTATTTATGTTTAATTCAGGAAGATGTTTTGGCATTAGTGTGCTTGGAAGGAAATGTCTTTAAGACTCCTCACCTATCATATGATTTAAAAAGTTTTAAAGAGAAGACTTGTTTCATTTCTGATCCAAGCCTATGCATAGCTATAGTCTGATTTAAGCTAGAGAATATATTTGAACTGTATGATTTTGCACAGCTTTTCATTTGAGATAATAAACCATGCCTTTCACAGTGCATGAAAGGGTGACTTTGATTTTTGAGTTCATTATATAGAAAGGTAGATCAAGATTCTCTCCGAAGGCTGTCCCTGAGGAGCTTCTGAAGAAAGTTAGTTTTAGAGAAGCAGCAGCATCTATGGGGAGAATGAACTTGCTTTAGGGTCATGTGTCCCCTCACAGGCAGAGACAACATAGGAGCATTAAGACTTTCTCCCTAGTCCCTCATTCTAACCATTGGACCATAGTCCTAAATTTCTGCAAGTTAGTTGCTCCTTGTCTGTCACAAAGACTTTCATCCTTTTATGGACTGATATCTCGTTCCTACACTAATAAGTGTGGTTGGAGTAGAGCTAGTAATTGAAATTTATGACTTGTGTACCCTATTTTAACACATTTCCAAAGACTCATTAAATCTCTTTTATGTGCATTTTTTTCTGCCTCATACTTTCATTAACTGGAAAAAAGAGAATAAAGTCCCATTTACAACACCACTGCAGCCATGCAGGGTCCTTGCTTGACTGATGTTCTTCTAATGAGGTATATGTATTGTAAACAAGTGCTGAAAACTAGCCCAAGGTCTTCTCCATTAATTTTTCATTAATGAAATGCACCACTTAGCTTGTTTGACACTTAAGTGATTCCCATAAATTTAAAATAGAGGTCACCATAAGGAAAGCATTTGAAAGTGTCATTGAGGGAACAAGCTAATGAACTATTCACCCTTCCCCAAGCACTTTTAAATTCACAGGCTAGTCAATTGTAAAATTTGAAAACTAGTAATATTTTAATTCTTAAAGGAGCTGCCAAGATTTAATGAAAAAAAATAAGTAATAAGTGAGCGTTTGCTTAAGGGCTTTTTCTTCTCTTCTGCTTTCTGCTTTTTTCTCCTTTTAGATTCTACAGTGGGAAAATTCTTATGCCTTATTTAGCTTAGTAGCTCATGAAAAAGTCATACCTATATAGGAGAGGAGCAAAGGAAAGAGTGAGCTGTAACACCTTACTTCAGTTGATTGCGATTGATGGTGGGGCACGTGAGGCCATTGCTAATAGGCAATCTCTCTTCTGAGCTCCAGACAGAGGAAAGCTCGGTCATAGTCTTTGACACTGCTTTTTCACTGGAAATCTCTCCAATGCAAGCCTTGATGCAGACATCATTTTCTGCTAGTCAGCAACATAATTGCTAAACAATAGTTTCTCCTAGCTGTGTTAGGTCACTTAGTGAGGTAGTTACAACTCTACAATTAGGTAACAGAGCTGAATTGCAACCCTCTGGAGGGAAAATAAAGCTGCAGCATTAATATTTCCCTCCAGATCAAAATTTGTCTGTGCAGCCAAGTATAAGAAAAAGACCAAACCCAAGAGCAATAAAAACAAAAACAACACCACCAAACAATACAACAACAACAGCAACAACAAAGGGTGGAGAGCACAAGTAACCAGACACCATCTGGGCAGAAATAATCCCACCTATCCTGAAATCTGTCTGTTTATCAAGGCTATGGATGACTTCATTTGTTGTGAGGCTTGGCATGTCAGAGTTCAGTCCCCCAACAGGCAGTCTGAGGCAAGATGTCTGCACCACAGACTGTTTTGCTGCAAACATGTTGTGCTTCCAGCAACCTGATCTTGCAGGGGTGGTGCAGAGATTTCCCCCTGGGAGGCAGAGAGGACCATTTCACTGAGTTGTTTCCTATTTCCACTGTGGATCTAGCTTTGACACAAAGTAAATACAATGGATGAAGCCAAAAATACCATGGTCTTTCCTGTGGCTTTTCTTAAAAAGAAAACAAACAAACAAAAAAAAAACAACCACCAAAAAAACAAACCAAACCAAAAACAACAAAACCCCCCAAACAAACAGTAAAATAGAGAAATATATAGAATACAATAGTTCCGTTTTGAGGGACCTACAAGAGTCTTTACTCTCTCATTAAATAAATGTTTGCCAATGTCAAGTCTGAATCTACCCTTGCACAGCTTTGAATCATTCCCACACATCTTGTTGCAGGATACCAGGGAGAACTCAGCACCTCCCTCTCAGAGAGCAGTGAGGTCATCCCTCAGCCTACTTTTCTGCAAATTAGATAAATCTAGTGCACACAGCTGCTCCTCATAAGATATTCCTCCCAACCCTGTCACCAGCTTTGTCACCCTCCTCTAGAGACCTTCATATCCTTCTTAAACTGTGAGTCCCAGAACTGCACACAGTATTTGAGATGAGGCTGCACCAGTGCTGAATGCAGTGGGATGATCCCCTCTTCTGATGATCTGGTTACATTGTGTGGGCATTTTTTCTGGAACTTTGGCAATGTTAAATTCACAATGTAAACAGAGGTCTGTGGTGTCCTTTATATTGCCTTGTGTAGCTACTGGACTGAAGAGGCACAGAATTTTTGGTAGCTTTCCTTATCAAGAGCTGTGAAATACGAATCTTAAAACACTTGATAGATTATGTACTTGGATCACATTCTAACTTGTGAAAAGAATAATATTTTAAGTATTCCAATAAAGTAGAGCCAACACAAAACCCCTATACTACTTTCTTTGCTTTTCTTAGTGCACTCAAATTCTTCAGTCTTTATGGAAATCTTGTATTTTGCGTTGCTCCTGAACACTGATCATTTTTTCTCATCTTCCATGCAAGAGAACTCTATATTGTTGCACGATTTAATTGTTGGTAATGAGATTTAAGAATACTGAGAATAGTTTCTAAGGTGTATCAGATGCAACATGATCTACAAGTCAAAGAAATGGAAGTTTCAATGAATCCTTATCCAACTCTGATTCAGTTCATATGGTTAACTTTAGGTTTATTTGCAAGAATTGCAGTCCAAACATGGTTAATACCTTTGGTTCTACAATTTGGAACTGCTCCCCTCTATTTAGGTGTCTGAAATATTGAGAGATAAAAAGCTCAGAAATCAAACTTGTTCTCTCTCATATCTAAGTTTTCAAGATATTTTGTCATCTTCAACAATGTAACACTATCCCAAGGCAGACTAAAATCAAATGTCTCAAGAAATTTGTGTATGCAAGAAGGGTCACAGACCAAAAAAAAATTAGGACACTGCTTTTTCCACAAGAGAGAGATAGTAAAAGTGCAGTCAGCTCTCTGGGGAGGCATAAATTCCATCTAATAGTGAAATTTGAAATATAAGAGCAAACAATATTCAGATAAAAACAGTAGGAATGAGTGCCTCTCACATTTAGTTGTCACAAATTAATCTACCTTAGGTCATTTGTAAAAAAGAATTGCAATACATTAAAACTATGAGTCATTTCGGTGGGCCATGCAAAAGCAGCACCTTCTTCATATTCTTTGAACCTGAGTGCCTCAGCACAGAAATTCCATGGCTGTGACTGCTAATTAGTTCTCTTTCCAACAATCTCAGAAATAAATGTATGAGAAAATGGAAGACCTTAAATCAAAGCATTCTCACTTTCAACCCTTCAATGAAGGGTTTAGAATTTCTGGTAACATGGATGGTAGTAATATAGTCTTTGCTCATGTTGTCTTTATTTTAGGGTTAATACAGAAAGTGTTCATAGCCCTGAAGGGAACTTTGGAACCAACAATAAATTCTGAAGGCTGTGTAGAGATGGTAATTACTATTATGCATTCAATTCTCACTGTAAATATATAGCAGGACAATGGAGCTGAAACGAGCAGGTAGATCTTGGCCTTCCTGAGGACTGGACAGGTGAGTCCATAAAAAGAGAGAGACAGTCAGCACTAACTGGCTCCCTTGTTGTCACTATTCATAAAGAGAACTAACGAGAAGGAATGAATGCTGAACTTCCTAAATACAGCTGCCTGCTAAGGCCTAGGTATGGACAACAGATACTGAACATAAAGAAACAACCTGCCCTGCTACTGTCTGTACTGATTCTATTCTAATTCCAAAGTAGTCTCATCTTTTGGTCTCCCCTCATAGACATCAATGGATTTAAGACTGAAACTCCTCACTTTTAAGACCAGAGCACAGGTATGTGTCTCTCATGATTGCAGCCAGATTGCTGCATGTTAACACTATGAAAGCTTAGAAATAACAACATTTGTTTATGGGCTTTCCCATTCAGTGTTAATCTGTGCAGTGAGGAGAGTGAACTTTACTGATGATTTTTGTGTCTCTTGAGGTTAGTAACTACAGAAGTGGTGATGCTGCTAGTATGCAGCAATGAAGAAGGAAAAGCTTGTGTTAACTCACACCTTGATGCAACTTAAGATATAAACAAGTAATATTGCATATTTTATGTACATATTCTGCCTCTATCCATTTACCTCAGAGCTTTATAATGAATCTTTCATCACTGTATGAATGTCTGTTTACATTACTCTAAATCTACAACTCTTAAAAGCGACATTACCTTGGGAAAACATGTGCTACAAATCACAGTATTCCCTCTCACAGTTCACTGCACAGACTTAAGGAGAGCTATTTCTTGATGAATGCCTTATATTACTTCATTTAAAGATAATGAGACAGTCTGCATATTTGACAGAAGACTACAGATCAACAGATTACTTCAGCAAATGCAATTGGTGTACAAAGTCTTGCCTCTCACTTTAACAAAGAGAGAGCACCCAGCTGGAATTAAAGATGGTTGCCATACCATACAAATTACGCAATTTTCACACTGAGTGGTAGTTTCTCCAGTCAGACTAAGTGATACAGTAAAAATGAGTGGATGAGTTTTTGGTACACAGGTTTTCCCCTTGAGTTGTTTGCTGTGTGTATCTTTGTCACCACTGTGTCTGTAACATAGTTGAATACTATGTAGTAAACCCCTTCAGTGGGGTTTCACCAGCTTTAGATTTGCTCTCCCTTCAATTACACCATCTAAAGACATATGACAGAAGAAAAACAAACTCTGTGTTTTATTTTCTCCCTCCCAAAATGGGATATATTAAAAGCATGAGCTATGCAGTTAAAGCAGAGAAACAGTTTAAAGGTCACATGTTCAAAAATTTCCTTTAGAGCAGGTTCAAGTAGCTGTTTTGCACAGAAGAAAATTTGGTCTATGAGAATGAGCTTGTGTAGTGTTTCAGCTGTTTCTCATTTGTGAGGGAAGAACTTTCATCTTCAAGGCACTCAATTCAACATCCGTCTGTCAATTTCCAACTCACCACCACCAGAAGATATATATTCTATATTAAAAAGAGAGGACTATACCCCATTAATTTGTAACAATGTGGAGGATCTGAAAGTTAGGGAGTGCATCCCCCAGCATCATCTTGAAGATAAAGAATAAGGTATGTACTACAGAACTTCTCACACTGGAATGAGCACCCACTTGTATGTTATAGTGGATCATACATCAAAGCAGCTGACAATGCCTGTGAAAGCTGAAGGGATTATCCTTAGTACTTGAAAGCAATACAACTAGGCTGACTACAAAGAGGGAAAAGAACCATTGACAGAGCTGAGAGGTAAGAACTGAGTCTATACATAAAATGCTTTAGCCTACAAACTTCATTGAAAAAGCCTCTCCCTCAATAAGGTACCAAAGGCAGACAACAATAAGTACTTTAATGGAAGGAGAGCCAGCATATATATTTTAAGGAAATTCAATTCATTCTGTAACTGGGTCACATCAGTAAAAATGAATGCAAATTTATGAGCTTGCAACGTGTTTAGCAGTTACAAATGCCTAATAAATCATTTTTGGAAAACAATGGGGTTGTATTCTCACCCCAAACTCCCACCCTGCACAATCCTACAAATGCCTTCATGAGGTCTACTATGAAGTATCTATAGCACACATAGAACTGAAAGCAGGATGTCACTCAAGACTTGTTTTAACATGAGCTGCTTGCATTGACAGGAGGAGGTGAGGACATAAACTCTTGATTAAAAAGGTGACAAGATGAGTACTTGAGAAATTAGTGCTTTGGTGTGGTGAAGTAATTCAGTAGAAAACTCTACTGAAAAGCCAAGGATTATGTGGGGCTTGATTCCAGTAAAAAGAAGTCCCAGTCCCACAGCTCAACGAAAAGAAGCCCCAGTTGCATCATCCTTTCAAAAAGAGGAAGAAATCACTCAAAAGCCTTTCAAAAGGATTTTTTTAACAACCAGATAGAAATTCAGTTTCTCTAGACTTTGGAATGTAGGTCTCAATGAAGCAGAAAGCATTTTCTAAGATGATTGAATTACTTGTAGAAATGTTGTGTCCTAATTTAACAGGACTAAAAGTACTTAATGTGGAAGTCTGCTCTGGCGCACTTGCAAATAGAAGCTGAAATCTGTGTTTGAATTTATTCCACCGGAGACCACTACTTCTTGGAAAGTTTCAGCGTTTTCATTAGCACACTACTTTCCTATTAGTCTAATAATTTCTAACAAGTGCACAAAGCCTGGATAAGTAGCTGAGTAAGGGTGACGCTCCTGCTGAGGAACTTGCAGCAGTATGAGGCTGCCGTGCTCTGAAGGAGGGTGACCGCGGCCAGCCTTCTCCCTGCCCATCTGTCACATGTGGCAGGGAAGTTAGAGCAAATCAAGTCCTAGTGTGGCCCCTGTGCCCTTTACCCACCTGAGCCCTTTACCCACCTGAGATACACCACCGGCCTCCTGGATGCCAAGTTACTTCAGTGACACTCAGTCCATACCTGTACAAACACAGTAACATTGCTGACTTCCTTTTTAAAACTGCTTCAAAAATTACTTGTGACATGCACTCAAAGACATATTATTATGCTTGAAGGGAATAACTCATATGCAGAGTCAATCCAGAAGTTTCTAGCAGGAAGTTCAGTAAAAACTCAATGATAGAATAAGTATTCCATGTTTGGGGATTGTGCTATTTTGACAATGTCAGTTAATATCAGGCAACTTAAGGATATAAACACTCAAAGTTACCATACAATAAATGAAAACAACTTTTCAGATTCATTTAAATATATTGATAAATATATATAACTTTATTCATTAAATGGCAAAACTAAATGTAAACTTGATACATGTGCATACACAATCATTCCTCTGCCTCCAATTTTACTTTAGTGAGTTTTCCTGAGGATTCACATGATATTCTGAACATTGTGGGGCAGGGTGGGGAAAGGAGGAAACATGCAGAGACAGAAAGTAGCATCTGCATATTATGGCTCAGTGTCCAAATGGAGGCCAGTAATGAGTGGTATTCTTCAAGGTTTGGACATGGGACCAGCTTTGTTAAACATCTTTACTGATGTAATAGACAGCGAGACTGAGTGCACCCTTAGCAAATGTGGCAACACCACCAAGCTGTGTGGTGCAGTCAACATGCTGGGGTGAAAGAACGTCATGTAGAGGAACCTTGACATGCTTGAAAGGTGGGCCTGTGCAAACCTTATGAAGTTCAACAAGGCCAAATGCAAGGTCCTGCATTTGGTTCAGGACAATCTCAAGCACAAATACAGCTGGGAAAAGAACAGACTGAGAAGGACTTGGGGGTGCTTGTGGATGAGAATCCTGACATGACCCAGCAATGTGTGCTTGCATCCCAGAAAGCCATAACCAACCTGGGCTACATCAAAAGAAATGTGGTCAGCAAGTTGAGAGAGGGATTCTGCCCCTCTGCTCTTATGAGACTCCACCTGGAGTACAGCATCCAACTCTGGAGCTCTCAACACAGCAGGTACATGGACCTGTTGAGAATGAATCCAGAGAAGGACCATGAAGATAACCAGAGGGCTGATGCACCTCTCCTATGAAGACAGGCTGAGAGAGCTGGGGTTGTTCAAACTAGGGAAGAGAAGGCTTCAGAGGGACCTTATAGAAGAAAGCTAGAAATGGACCTTTTACAAGGAACGATAAGGAGGAATAACTTCAACATGAGAGGGTAGATTAGATAAGCCATTAAATTCTTTACTGTGAGAGTGTTGAGGCACTGGAACAGGTTGCCCAGAGAAATTGTGGATGCCCCATCACTGGAACTGTTGTGTGGGGCATTGAGCAACATGGTCTAGTGGAAGGTGTCCCTGCCCAAGGCAGAGGGGTTGGAACTAGATGATCTTTAAGGTCCCTTCCAACTAAAAGCCTTCTATGTTTCTGTGATTTATGATATACCTAGAAATAAACTCTTAAGAGTTAAAATGTGTTTGTTCATGACTTTGTTGGAAATTACTTACATAGTAATATTATTGCATAGTAAAAAAACCCATAGTAATTGTCAACAGCTTTCTCTTGAAAATGTATGCCTGTGTCTCTGTAGTTTTAGTAACCTTTCTCCTGTGACCTTCCAATCAAAATCTATGAAAGGAGTCTCAGGAAGGACCTTGCATTCAATCTCTGTGTTTTTAAATGTTAAGAACAAGGAGGTAAAGTCCCATTTTAATGGAGTTAGCCCAGTTAACTTTCCTTGATGCCAAGTTACAAGCCACCTTGTAACTCTACTTTAGGCATTTAAGACAAACCTACTCAAACAAGAAGCAAAATAATTTAAAAGTTTGCTTATATAGACAAGATGCTAAAGAAGGTAGGCTTAAAGAACTGTATTATTTAATGTCTCTTCAGAGAATAGTCAAGATCTAAGATGGAGAAACAGATGAGTGCTCTAAGGAAAAGTTTTACATATATATAATATGAGAACAATTCTTGTAGTCTGCAGTTCTGATCCATACACATGTTGAAGTATGTGTACATGTGTTTGCGTGTGTAGGTATATATAGATATGTATATAAATGTACCAAGCTGAACGACTTTGATAAGAAAGGATAAGCAAGTCCCATTTCAGAACACTGAAAATTTGATGACTGGGGTATTTAGAAGGAAACTAGACCTAGTGTCAGTTTTCTTCTTTAGAGCTGATAAGGAAGAATGGATTGATCGTGTGTGCCCCATAGCTGACACAACTTCCCTAAGCGCAGTTCTGTTGTGTATGGAGGGTTCTGTTGGGTATATCATGCATACTGACACAGGCTTCATGGTGAATACCAACCTATGGAACATGGCCTGAGAAAACATCTGGCTCAAATCCTCAGATGACATAGCATATCATCACATGTCATCCAAGATATGACACTGTCTGGATTATTGTGTGTGAACTTGTAGCAATATTTTTTTTTTATTTTGTGAAGACTTCAGCAATTCACAACAGGAACAGATTGATTCCACTAATTTGCAGGTAGTATGTAATTAACTTTAGGAAATTATAAAGGCTGATAAAAAAAGTCAGAATTACAGTTCAGAGGAAACACTGCAAATTTATTGTGCGCCTTCCAAAAGGGAAAGGTCAGAAAGTCAAAGGCTTACAGTGTACTTCAAATTAATACTAATTTGGTAGCCATAAAGAGTCTAACACTGCTAGGCACAGTACAAACTAAACAAGTCATTTAAATTTTGGGGTTTAATGAATTTTTTTCCATATTCATACATGTGTCCATCCAACTTCCCAACATCGTTGGGCTGACAGACATCAAAACTTGACATGAAAAGCTACTATCCTTATAAAGAAAAAAGTCACCAAATCATTTAGGCTGAAAGAGACCTCTATCGAGTCCAACATTTGACCAATCACCACTTTATCAATTAGACCATAACTCTATCAAAGTGCCACACCCAGTAGTTTTCTGACCACTGTGAGGGATGGTGACTCCACTGCCTCCCTGGGCAAATCTACTAAGGATTCCCCAGAAAATTTCCAATGCTGACTCAAAGGAAATTAAGTCCCCTAATTACTCAAGGTCTATATAACATATTTCAAGACCCACTTACATTGGCTGTGGGTAAAAAGAGATCTTAATCACAATTGCTATTCCTTTGGGAGTTTCACCTCAAGGGACTCAGGCTATTAAAATGAAATGCTAGAGACCTGAAAAGGGCATGGAGAGCCAGATCCTCAAAAACTTTTATTACTACCATTCTTCAGACTTCAGAGCAGCCAGATCCATCTAGCTGCACTCATTTTTCCTAAAAATGAGATTAGTACTGCTGCTGCATCTACAACACATTTGCAGAAGCTGATGGTAAAGGATTAGCAGCATGCCACTCTGCTGCTAATGTTAAATGAGTTCTGGGATGCACTAGGTCTGCAGTTATTTCTGAATCTCTAGAATATGAACTTCACTAAATCACAATAATATTTTGTTATCCCAAATCTGCAGTGCAAATAATATTTACGCAGCTTATTATTCTTCTTATAAACTGTACGATTGCAATGTGTATTTTCCACTGTTCCAGCAGAGTGACATTCAAGTTGGGTCTTGGGGTTGTGCTCCTTGCTCTAGCTCTGACTTGCTGTGTCACTGGGGAGTAATCTTTTAAAATTTTTGTGCTGTGTTTAATGTAAATGTAAAATGAATAAATATTATAAACTCCCCTGAAGTGTTTCCATCCCAGGTGAGTTGTAAGGCTTAATTAATTAGTGTCTGTGAGGCACTTCAAGTTCTTCATATGAAAGGCAGTATATACTGAGGTAATGTGATTGCTTATTATATTTATTAATGCTGAATAGCATCGGAAAATATTTTATATATATTTTCCATGTATTTTAGAATCTTATAAGGGAGAATTATCATAGAGAAATTTATGACACTTTCTTTCAGACTCCTGTCTCAGTTCCAGAAGACCTCCTTGTATTCTTGGACTCCTCAGCTGATTCTCACTGATCCTGTGTGCACCTAAAAACCTATAGTAGTTGAGTCTAAATGGAGTCAAGGGGCTGCCTCTGCCCAAATTACAAAGCATTCTCAAAGAAAACAGTCTAGATCACCCAGAAAGGAGCTAACCCCCAGGGTTTTTTACTGTTCTAGAAAGAAGGATGCTTTGAATTGACAGAGTTGTGTTTCAGAGTATGAAAATGGAATGAGGCAGCAAGTACCAATCAGATATACTAAGAGGTTCAAAATAATAATAAAAACCAGTTACTGCTTAAGAAAACAACCTTTCATGGACTTTTTTGTTTCACTAATGTAGTAGCATTCACTGATCTTAAAAATGTATTCTTTCACCAAGAGGGCAGTCAAGCACTACACAGAAATGTTCTTTAGTCCCTCTCCATGGCAGTTTTGAAGACCAGATTGGAAAAAACTCTGAATCTCCAACACAGAAAGAACATGAATATGTTGGAGTAAGTCCAGAGGATGGCAGCCAAGTTAATCAGAGGGATGGGGCACCTCCCCCATAAGGAAAGGCTGAGAGAATTGAGTTTGTTCAGCCTGGGGAAAAGAAGGCTTTGAGGTGATCTAATTGGAGCCTTCCACTACCTGAAGGGAACCTACATGAAAGATGGAGTGTGACTTTTTACAAGGGCATGTAGTGACTGCTTCAAACTGAATGGCTTCAAACTGAAAGAGAGTAGGTTTAGATTAGATATTAGGAAGAAATTCATTACTGTGAGGGTGGTGAGGCACTGGAACAGGTTGCCAAGAGAAGCTGTGGATTCCCCATGCCTGGAGGTGTTCAAGACCAGGTTACATGGGGCTCTGGGCAAGCTGGTCTAAGTGAAGGTGTCCCTGCCCAAGGCAAGGGGGTTGGAACTAGATGATATTTAAGGTCCCCTTCCAACTCAAGACATTCTATAATGATCCTATGAGTAACCTGGTCTGACTTCTTACCCACACTTCATGACTGTGTCTCCATGCTTAGATTTTCCCTTGTATCATTCCTGGTAATTTTCTGTCTGCCTCACTGGGGATCTGAAGCCTCTCCAGTATGCTTATTTTTCAGTCACTGATTTAACATGACTTTTTGTCTCTGACTCACAGAGATGTTCTGGGTTCTCCACCAGAGAATGATTTCATATCTTTCCAGTATTTTTACAAATGACTACACAAAATCTAACAGAATTTATAAGAGGTTCATAGGCTTCATCAAATCATCTCAGTTCTATCATAATGTCTTCAGATAGCAGATACAAAAAACTTCCATTTTGAGCTTTCTGTTCCCTAATCTGTCCTATGGATCATATAATTTTACTCAGGGCAGTAAACAAACTTAGAAGAACAAAGAATATTAAAGCACATAAAATTACGTCATAAACTATGTAGTTCCAAAATGGCATATTGCAGTTCTATTCACAGAAGAATCGGAGATTTAAACCTGTAATAATTCTGTTGTGTTCTATATATTGATTTAAAAAAATGTTTTGCACATAAGACCACTTATCTGCAATCATGAAATATTCACCAGATACCTGTAGATATTCTAGAACTATAGAAAACTTTATGAATTTTTACAAAAATTGTAATATATACAATACTTCCTTTGGTATAAATGATATCATTATGTTAAGACAGTGCAACCATTTAAGAAAAAGACAACAGCACCAAAGAAGAAAAAAACTATATTGAAATTTTAGTCATTGCTCTGACCAAAACCTCAAATAACATGAATATTTGCCACATTAAAATGATTAGAGATCTGCAGTCATTTAACAAGCAGTACTAGCAACTCAGCCCCTGTGGAATACATAAATGTATATGTGCAAATGTACTGCCAAATGGACACTATCACTAGCTGGCAGGAAGTGGTGTACCAGTGCCTAAGCCATGAAAAAAGCTAGGAATCCTGATCTGCAATTCCTACTCCAACCACAAACAAAAATAATCCTGGTAAATCAGTAAACATCTTTTGAAGGTCACTGCTTTAAATGTCACCCAATTATTCTATTAATATGGGTTTATTTATAGGATTGTTTCCTTTGTGATATTCAAAACTAGCCTACATAAAGCACTAGAATATATACAGTAGCTGACTGTACAGCATTAGCATTGAATGACCTATGAATATGACATTTTTAATGGAACTAATTCTCAAATCACAATCAAACTTCAGAGCTGTTAGAAGTGGTACAGCAAGTTCTACAGAAAGGGAAAAGCAGTGTTCTGTTAGGTTTAAGGTTTCAATTGGATCCTTTCTTTCTTTTTGAGAAATCTGTAAAATGAAAGGGTTTCCCCTTTCATGGGATAACAATCTGACCTTCTGTGACCATCCAAACTCCTTTTCTGTACTGCAATATTGCACATCAGAGGAGGCATTAAAGACCTTCTGTTCCCTGAATCAAATCAAGAGTCTTGTGTTATATTCTGGGCTTCTGCTCCTTCAGCTAAATCATTTAATTCCCATGCTTCAACTGCAAAAAGTTAGCTCAAAACTCAAGATGAGAATTGACATTAATAGAAAAGATATTTTGCTGTGCAAGTGGAGAGCCTGCATCACCTGACACTCGTTAAGTGCTCTGAGATTTTCAAATGAAAGTTGCCAGCACTGACCAAATACAAGCTATACTGTTATAAATACCATCTAACAAAGACTGATGCTTTAAAAGAGAGATTTGGCTGTTTTTACAGTTAAGCTACCACTGCAATTTTCTAAGAGAAACAAAACTAAGGGTATAACAAATGAGTCAAAGAATTGCTAGAAAATAATTTCACTGAGATGTTTAGGTGACATCTTTAACCATAGAGAGATACACACACACAGAGTTTGTAAATATTTATAACAACCCAAGTAGGAAATTAATGCTATGCAAATCCCTGAAGAATACTTATTCTGCTGGAAATTATTATATTGGAGAATTCTAATTTACTAATGTGAATATATGAAAATTAAAGCATTAATTATTCACACAAACAAAATGAGAAAATTAATATAGGGTGTATAGTATGATTCCAATACAATACAACATGATGCTCTCCTCCATGGACATGGAACCTGCTGCTTTTGCAGCTGTGCAAAATTGCCACACAAAGGTCAAATATTTTCAAGATGTGAAAATTTTCTCAACAATGCAGGATGTGGATGTGAGGTTTCAACAGTCCAAGCTTGATCAATTCATTTTGTGTGTACTAATGTACAAGACCAGGCTGCTAGCCTTTCTCCTGGTCCTCATTCTGCTACTTAGAGGTTTATATGAAAAGCCTGACCCCAAATATGTCACAAGAAATCAAGATATTTGCCATATTACCAGAACTTGAGGATTCACCACAGCCTCCAGTAGCATTTCTTGTTAAACTGAATCATCTGGTAAACGTGTAAATTGCATGCAAATTTTCAAGTTTGAAAGGAAGAAAAAAAAGGACTACAAGTTTCTATTGAGAAGAGGGAAGGGGATGGGAGGGGAGATAAAGAATACCTCTCATACACTTAAAGAAAGGAAAATGCACATAAAAGCACTTTCCTTTCCCTAGAATGACAGAAAGCCAAGAATGTTTCTTAGTCCACACACCAATTCTAAATGTCTTGTACCTCAGTCTACTGCAGTGAGACAAGCAACTGGGAAAATGGCCTTCAACCCCATGGTAGCCTCAACAGATAGCACTTTAAATCATTAGTGAGTATATTTCAGGAGAAGGAACCCCAACAGAGATTTTTTTCAACATGTTGATTGGCTTCTCATGGCCCTGCAAGGGGCTCTGAAAAAACATTTCCTTCTACATTTATTGTTTTTACCTCTGGGCAGATTACTAATGATGCCCTGGTAACAGAGCCTTTTTCCAAACTGCCTGTGGCTCAAGTGCCTGCAATATCAGCTTTGTTTTAAAGATCTGACTCCTATAGCAAGCTAGGTGCAGCACATCCACATGCAAGACCGAACTTCCAGAGTGATGGTTCTGTATTCCTATTCAGCATGTGGAAGGGGAAGACACTGAATCAATGATTCAGGAATATCGTGTCTAAAAACATGCTGTGAAGATTTCCACCACTCACAATTGACTGTTCACCCACTACTGTCCCATTCATATATTATTTCCAACACATTTACATTTGCTCCATTGGAACATCAGTTAACAGGGTGAACTACAGCAATACCCAGGATGTCTTAGGAGTGACTCAGGTAGCCTATTCAGCATTAGGAGCTGTTGTTTTCTTAAACGGATGGTGGATAAGACCTGTCTGGTTCTGTTACAGCAGGTGTCCTCAGCTGGAAAAGATATCAAGTTTGCCAACAGCACTGACTGCAATGAGAAGACATAGCTGCACAAACCTGTCACTCTCTCTTGAATCTGCAAATGCTGGCCAACACCTGCTACCATGAGTGATGCTCCATCACAGCTCAGCTGCCACCCATCTGCTCTAAACACTGTATAGTACAAATAGCATGAAGCTTCCTTAGCATGCATCCAAAGGTTTTCAAATGTAGGGTGGGGGTTTTTTAAATACTAGATATTTTAGTTTAAAACTAAATGTTTTCCAGTAGACAGATGATACCTTCATAAAAAATTACTGGGGACAGCAAGTTTACTTTTCTAGATTGGATTTGCCATCCAAGTAGCAGTGCTCTTTAGGCTGGCCTCAATACCCTCTGCTCTTCTCCTTGTCCCTGAATTATCCTTCAGGTAATGGTGGTAAAAACATTTATGTAATCAAGTTGCAAGACAGAGCAGGAGTCTGGTCCAGCTGATAGATAACCCAGTTGCATATAATCTTTTTACTATTACTAGTGTTACTCTTTTGCAAGTGGATCAGCTTCCCGATTCATTTCATAGAATGCCGCACAAACACAAATGCAGAGCAGCAGAGGGCCAGGAACACACAGTAGATTAATAACCACTCACAGCAGAACTGGGGCTGAAAAACAGTTCATTAGACTGCCCTCTTGCTTGAAAGGTTGCAATCTGGAGGCCACAGTGTACCTGTGAATACAACACCTTCTAACATAGCATAGTCAAAATCTCAGGGAAAAAAAACGTCCAGATGCACCTGCTGACACCGTATGTATCCATTAAACTGAAGCTTGAGACAACAGAGAAAACAACATGCATGATTTAAATGCTTCTTGTTATTCACTATATGCTCCCCGTTAAGTAAGAAAAAAAGAGCAGGGGAGAGGGAGAAAGAAAATAATCTTAGTAGCTTTTGTCCTGTTTTGTTTACAGGGGATTAAAATTATTTTCCTCTGTGCACGGGGAATTTCATCTCAGGCAGCTATACATTTCACACTGCACTAAGACATTAATGTGTTCTTAACAATTTAAGACCAATTTTGGGCCCTCTGTAAATACAGGGAATTAAACCCCTTTCTGCTGTGGTGCTGCATGCTGAGTAAGTCTCCAATTAGTTGAGCTGTTAATTTTTTGGGTTTGTGTATCTTGCCTCTATTAAACCGATTTGTTCAATCATGCTGAACAGTCACCTGCTGCCTGTGCTCTGAAGTGTCTTGCTTGCCTTGGATAGTGAGCCCTTTGTCACGCTTTGTTCACAGCATTTATAACAATGGGGTACATTTCTCTTTGTGGTATTTTTACTTGCTTCTAGAAATACATCTGAAATCACTGGATGAACAGTTTCCAGCTTTCTGCCAGGTTCCCTCCAGCCCTCTTGTACTACTCACAGATGAAAAGGACCTTATTGGAAAAGCCTTATAAAATTGAATAGAAGACAAAACTCTCCCTCTGACCTAAACTAGGAATTTTAAAAGACACAGTGCTACCTGCTATGACATTCTTTTTCCAGTGCTCTTTAGAGCACACCATGAAAATATATATTTGCAGCAGTGCATTTGAGACAGTTCCTTCTTTGGGGCCAGAAACATTTCAGTGCAAATAAACAGAGCTACATAAATTAAAACTAATCACACAGGGGGATATTATCCTGAGCAAAATAGTCACAAAAATACAAGGACACACATTTGCTCATCTTGTAAGTTCTTACAGAGCTCCTTACACCATTTTAGCTGAAATGGTACCATGACCAAAAAGAAAAAGAAAACAAGGCAATTTTTCCCTGAGTTCTTGAAACTCAACCACTCACACAAATATCTGACCATTAAGAATGTGAATCACAAAAGAAAACTATACTGCTGTAGAAGTGACAAGTCTCTAAAACTGTTGGTATCCCTCACTGGTCATCAACATTGACAAAATTCACTGCATTCCCCCAGAAAATACTGAAAATCAATAAGCAAAGTACAAGCAATGTAATTATTTTAATCTCTGAAGGAACTCAAATTTTATATAAGTTTTGCTCACTATCTCACATAAATGGTCCAGTATTTAAATCTTTTACTTGTCAGACTAAGGCTTTTCTCAGTATTTAAAACACATGCATAAGCCTATCCCTTTTTCCCAAGTATTTACTTACTCACAGATTTCCAGGTACTGCACATAAAGTTCAACTCACGCATAAATGTGTGATTTTCTAGAAAGTCAGTCTTAATACAAACCAGTGACTACTTCTGTTGACCTTCCTAGTCTTTACTTTCTCACGTCAGCTCTACATGTGATACAAATCCACCAGTACCCTCTCACAAAAATTACCTTCTGTATGTGATTAGACTTTTGAGAAATTCATCCTGTAATGTTATGATGAACTTTACGGAAGTCTGGCTCAGGTGTAACTGATCCATCAGTGAAGCTGCCATTTTTCTACCATCGCATGTGCACCCCTTGCAAGGATAAAACTTGCTAAAACTTTCGCTTGTTTTATCTTTCAATGCCCAGTGCCACAAATGCCATGTCATTCCTCTCCTTTACATACCCTTGGACAACTTTGAACAATTCCTTTCTCTACCTGATCTGTCCACCTGTGCATTCACTCAATGCATATGAAAATGCAGGGTCTTCTGATAACAGTTTGTCACATTTAATTTCTAGGAAATGTCAATTTCCATCAAGTGATGCACAAACTAAACATTAATCATATTCTGTGTCTATAGGGGCCTGAATGTACCTACCTCATGAATATGCACACAGCTCTGTTTCTTTGAGTAAGACACACACATATTTCTTGTCAGACAGGGAATGCTGTTATATATGTATATTTTCTTCCTTCTTGTTCTCTTTTTTGCATAAAGCAGATTAGATTCAGTGTTTGGCAGAGCAGATGTATTTTTCCAGGGGACAACAGCCCTCCAACGCTAGAGGATAAAACTTTGCCATCCATATAAAGCAATTGCAGTTTGAGTGTCCTGGATTCTGTGGTTTTGTGTTGTACAAGCATAAAGCTGAAATCACAGGCAAGGTGATAAATGTTAACAATTTATTCAGCCTTTGAAAATACTAAGAATCAGCTGTCTCCCATGGTCTGCTTTCACTTAGAAGTTTAACACCTGATAGAAAGGACTATCATCTCCTCTTGTCTGACCTTCTGTGTAATACATGCCCTTAAGTTTTATCATCTCCTGTGTATTGAGCTGATGCTTTTTTTTCTTTTTGCTAAAGTATATCTTCTAAAAATATGTTTTTCATGCCCAGTCTTCATTTGGAAGCTTCAAGAAAAAAAGGACTCCATGTCCCTTAATATTTGTTCCAGTGGTTAATCAATCTCCATCTTAGAAATGAGGCACAAATTCTTAATTTGGATTTCTGTGAATAAAATATTCAGTTATTAGTTTCATTAATGTCCTTCTCTGCTAGACTAAAGATGACTTTATTATTTAGTAGTTTTGACTTTGAAAGTACTGATGTCCTGTAATCAAGTCTCTTCTCAGTCTATTTTGGGTACACTAAACTGATCTAGCTTTTCAGGCTCTTGAACCTTATTGTGGTACAGATTTATTTTCTATAGTGTCTAAACTAGAAAATGAATCCTTTGAAAAGAGTATTCTTGTAACAGTCCAATGTATGTGTCCTGGTACGTCAGTTACAGATGTATTCTGAATTCAAACCTATACAAATGCCTTATTTACATCCACAATTATGTTCATTCTCTGTAGACCTGAAAAAGCAGAGCTTGCAGTTTTAGGAGTAATTCTTCAGTTATAAACATTGCTAACACATTCATATTATACTATGCATTCATTACATAAATCAAATCTGATTGTAGACAAAGTGAAGGACACAAGAATTAAGTATCTTTTCTAAGCTAAGAGTCAAAGCTAGGGAGAAATAAGCTTAGGACACTACAGCTTTCAGTAATGTCAGCTGCCTGCCTTTCCCAGACCCCATTAGCTCTTTCAATAATCCTTTAAATGCACTTAGTGATACAAGAGATCCTGGAATCTGGAGGGTTCTTCTGATATTTAATATCCATAGACCCAGCACAAAAGGAATCGCATTCCCATGGAATCTGCTAGGTATAATTTAGACAATTTGCAAGAATAATATTGAAATCCTTATTTATGATGAAGAAATGCATGAGGGAATCCTGCCTGTAACAGAAACTGTGACTGAAACCCCATTACTTTTAGTTCTTAGCTTTCTGAAAATGGACTCACCCTGCCCATGAGCTTTAAAAGCATCCATTAGTTAATCTTTGCTCTTTTACATACTTTCATTTTTTTCAGCAGTAAATTGACAGTTCCAAAATTAGATCAAAGTGGCACTCATACTCATATTCACTATTTTCATGGCATATAAGCTGTCAAAAAATATGTTCAACTAATAATCAGCATAGAAATGTTTCTTACTGGATGTATATTTTTTTCTAACAGAAAAGAAAATCCTCAATTACAAGAGAATTACATTTTTTCTTTTAAATTTTGTTGTTTGAAGCTAACTCTATGGCTAAAAAGAGAACACAAAATGAAATTCTTATAAAGACTGAGACAATAAAGTAGTTTAGATTTGATCTGCCCCAGCCCAAAGAAATTCCATAATGGATAACTAACAAAAGAGTTCTGACAGCAAACCTAACCTCAGGTCCCATCTCTGCATGTCACATTTTGCTAAGCAGGCTGGGAAACACTTTTGCTTATTTGTCATTTTCTTTAATCATGGGCCTTCATCCTTGACAGAGAGTGTTCAAATAAACCCTAATGGTATACCGGTGCTCATACAAGATATACTTTTAGCTTATGGGGGCTTTGAGTAATGTCCTTTGGCACTGTCCTTTGATATATTCAGAGTCCAGAGTGATTATATGGTAAAACCCACCTTTCCTCTGTTGCATTTGGACAGGTTTTTTCAGCAGCAATCACAGCTGTGGGCTTTTTTTCCTATTTCGAACTTTGTACTATTTAAGCATGTCTAGTTTCACTGGCTTTGCACCATACACTGCAACCATCATCAAAGGGAAGAGTTGTAAAATAAGCCTTCATCTTACTAGGTGAATTTATTGCTGTCATAAAAATAAAGGCCCCCAAGGTTCACTGCATCCAATGTACTGAAGACACAGAGTGCAAGCTTGGGGAATTTACCGTACTACACCACTGTGTCACTGTACCTACCTGGAAACCTGGCTCAGCTGACATCTGAAAGCATTAATAAAGAAAATGCAACCTAAGGGGAAAGAACCGGGGATGTCTGATTTGTCAAAAGAAAAATGTGTATTATTATGCAGACAGAATGAAAGTTATAGCCCAAGTGAAGATGTTAGCTGGACTTTATTAATGATTTCATAAATAATTTTCTGAAACAGCACCCCTTCACAAACTGCATACTTATTTATCTGGTTTGGGAGTTTGCTCCTTATTGGAAGCCATACCATTTGTACAGGAATTTGATAATGGTTTCACTGCCTGTTTTTTAAAGGTGGTTATACTGAAAGAGTCAGGAAAGACTGTTTTCTCTCATGAGTCCAAGAGAGATCAACAGGAATACCAGACTGCCTGTAGCAAAAGAATAAGCTGGAGGGCAGAATGTGTTAAGGAAAGCGCTCTAACCAACACCAAGAAACCACTCAGGCAGTCACACTTACACCACCTGAGCTGCCACTAAAGCCCCTTCACAGCTACAACACCCCATACTCACACAGTCAGACTAGGTTTCCTTACCAGCTCGACCTTAGGTTTGCCGTAGCAGAGTCTCAGATGTCTAAATCTTTAAAATAATTTAATCATGATGCAACAAACTAAGAGCTCAAGCCGAGTACATCGCAGGAGGGACCCCAAAGGAAACCCTGGCTTTTCTTATCCTCATAGTCTATACACAAGTCTGGAGCATGTGCTCCACAGAGTGTCTGGTCACCTGTCTGGCACTGCAGGTCCCTGTGCCCTTTGTTGTGCAAAGGGTCAGGGCCAGTTCATGGCCTCTTGCCTCAGGCTCCTGCCCCTCAGAGCTCAATTTGCAGCTGCATGTGGAGCTACCTTCTCTGAATAAATCCCCCAACAGGCTACAGCAGATGGGGAGGCAGTAGGTGGTAAAAACCTTTAGGATCTCCAAACAGTTTTTGCCAGAAATGTTACAAGACTGAAGATGCTCGCTTAGAAAAAGGTCTGCAAGGAACACTCAACCTAGGTTTCCCTGTTGATAATGTAGGTAACTAGATGGCCAAGCAGAAGCCAAGACATATCAAATCAATCTGCCTGCACAAAGTGCAATACTGTCTTCTAGATCAGCAACAGTATCCTCTGAAGGATTAATCACCTTTTAGAGGATTCACCTACTTCTGAAAAAGTTGGCTAGACTCTCTTTATAATGACCAGACAATTAACAACAGAACATCTAGGCATTTTGTGTGTATCTTCAGCTAGGAGGAATCACAACATAGATGTCTCCAGAGCTGGAGTGAGAAGAGACCCACCCAACACAACCAGGGCAATCATTACTGGGATACCATGATTCACATTGTGGTTGACCATGAAGAAATGACCCAGTTGATTCCAGAATTTTTAAAAGGCAAAAAGAAAAGGCTTTAAAATAAAAACCAAGTATTCTGCTGATGGTAATTTAAACTGTGCATGCTGTCCAGAGAAAAATTCTAATTCTCAGTGGTTTCACATGATCATTTGTACTATCAACAAAGGAAAATTAAGGACTCTCAAAAATGTTGCTGAGAATAAACTTACAACTCAACTGACTGATCATACCACTTGAAAACAGCTTTTAAACGCCTAAGAGTTCTAGACATTTCTGATATGAGAGATTGCTGGGATAGGAATATGGAGATGGCTTTGCCAAGTGTTCCAAACTTGCTGCATGCAACAGCCTAGGCAGAGATACAACTGTACAATATCCTGTATATATATTTTAATATATCCTCTTCCAGAGGATACATATGGAATGCATATTTAAAAATTAAATCTCTTTTTTTAAAAATTAGACAATTTATAAGTCTGGACACATGGATTTACTTGTTCTCAAGACAGCTTTCTCCTGTTTCCCCCCTCTGTCTATGTCTAGATAAGGAAGCTTTCTAAGGAAGATTTCTACATCATTCCATATCTAAAGCCAATCTTCAAATAAAGCAAACAGAAATGTTAAAATAGAGATGAAAATCCATAGATCCCTTAGGCTAAGATTGCCGATTTATGAAACACACAGATGGAACCACATAATGGAGATGACCTTCTGTAGAAAGCATGTGCGTGAATGATATTACTTGATGGAAGGCTACATTATGCCTTTCCCTATTCCTTAGCAGTAAAAGCATACGGAAATCCCACAGCCACAGCAGGACAGCCTTGCCTATCAGCCGCAAAAAGTCTCTGGGTTTCCAGAGAAAAAGAAGCTGTGCATATTGTTCAGCATCTCACTGAAGCTGAGGAATTGCCAGAGGCACAAGAAAACAAGCTTCATGGGAGCTGTGACAGGTCTGGACACTTGGCCACCTGTTCCCAGAGCAGAAATGAACTAGAGTGATTTCAAACAGACATAAATGATAAACAACTTTAAAAGCCTCACTTGTTAAACCTATGTTTTCACAAAGTTACTTTAATTTGGTGTGAAAGTAACTACTGCAGAAGTAGCTTTCTAACACCCAGAGAGAAATTCAAACTATGTGTTGTCAGCTGAATTTTCATTGCTACTTTGGTGATAAATCAGAGGGAGTTTGTATCAATTCAGCTGCATATGCCACAAACCAGCAGGACTGAGATTATCATTGTGCTCTCATGCTGCGGATCAAACATAAAATTTTGTGCTTCCCCTCCCCTGCATTTGGTCAGGACAAAAATGTCTCAGACTGGGGTTTGCAGTCTGGAGTGCTATAAAAATGAGGTATAATGAATACCACGAAAAGCAGGAGAGGACAGGAAGACAGTAATCTGAATTTTTTTCCGCATTAGTCAGTAAAAAGTAATGACAATCTTAATGGCTAGAAAGGGGATACTAGACTTATGAGTAAGTTGTGAAGCCTTTTTGTAGTAAAAATCTGTTCTTCAAAGTGCTCCAAAATCTTCATGCTCTCTTAAAATGCACCTACATTAGTGCTTCAGCTTCAGCTCAGACATATCTTTAATTAAGCTCTGCCACCTTTTTGCCATCTGTGTCCATTTGCCTGTCATTGATCTCAGTTTCTGAGTGGGTTTGGTGCTTCCATACTAAATTCCTGTCAAAGGAAACTAAATGAGCAGCTGCACTCCACATGTACTTCTGTATTTAATGGACACACAGGGTTGTGAGTCAATCTATAGGCCAAACTACTGCCAGCGTCCCCTCGGTGGTTACATAGCACGCATCTAGCAGTGAAATACTCTTCTACCTTTAAAAGATACTGTAACAATCTGGAGCATTTTGCAACAGACCTAGTGTAGTGTTTCCATATGGAGCCAGCTGTCACCGCTCTACCAACTATTCCAGCTGTTCTATCAGCTATTCTTCTGAAGATGAAGACCGCTTTTACGACACTGTGTAGTTCTTACCTGATCTACGTTTTGATGCCATACCCCTCTCAGATCTTTGTTTTACCGCCCTTCTCCCCTGTTTTTTAATTTTTTTTAATTCTCTCAGCATGTTGTCACCAAGTCCTTTCTCCCAGAAGACACTTAAAAATGTTGCAATTTGACACACAAAGGACATGCAATGATTCACAACATTTACTTGAAGACTAGTAAGATTTCCTTAGAAGTCAAGGTTATATGGTGTCAAGCTTCTGTTGACTGCTGCCTGAATTAAATGGTGATCAATACTCAATCACACTGGGGAGAAAAAAGAGAGAGAGAAATGGCAGAAAGACAGAGATGAAACAGCTGATGGATCTCATGCCACTATCTCCAAGAGTGGGCCCCAGCACTGTTGTGGCCTCCCCATCCTTGTGCCCAATAAAAAACTCTTGCAAAGATACAGCCTTGGTTGCTATTTTACCCCGCCCAATCTCCCTCCACAGTACCTTTAACAGTTCCCAATACCAGTTAGATGGAAAAGCGGCACTGATTTTCTGTTCACGTTTAGGCCAGGCTGAGGAAGCGAAGAGTGGATGATTGGGGTTTCTTGTAAAATAATAACGTTGTGCTCAGAAATGCACAGAAGTGCTATATATCAGAAAGCAGAGTGATGACAAGGGCTTTCATGCCTCTAAAACCAATTCCCCCAAAGTCACATAGCAACTACCTGTGTCAGAAACTACCCGCCCACTCCCTACCCTCTTTGAATGCCAAGCTCAGCCTCAGCATCACAAAGAGCCATGAATGTGGTGTGCCATGATAAACCAGCCCTGCTAGACTTACAGAATAGCCTCTCTCAGTGAATGCCCTGTCCCTTGCAAGAAGCAGTGGTAAGAACACACTTAAAGGTACAGTTTATACCTCTGCAATGGTTTGTATTAAATCCCTTAGCCAGAAGGATTAAGCAGGTATAAAGGAACACAAGAAGTGCTGCTGCTCCCGAATGCCTGTTGTGGACATGCAGAGTGTTGTTGATCTCTTTTCTGAGTGTAGCCTACAACCATTGTGTTTTCCAAGCTTGTTCAGTTGTTTTACTTAATTTTTATTTTTTCAGTTGGGCAAACATCCTGTTTTTTTGAAGAGAAGCCCTGCTAGTTTTTTCAGTCACTGGAAAAGGATTGATTTGTCTGAAAATAAAGCAAGTTGCACAAAGTCTTTGAAAACACATGGGGATGATTGATCATATCATGAGGCAGAATACAGCACAAATAATAGGAGCCCATAATGACTCTCCAAATCCCATTTCTCTTGTTCCCAAGCCCCTGCAACTGCAGGACAAGGTGTGATTTCCCATTCAGAAGTCTGATGGACCACAGTGAGAATGCTACTAGTAGTCTGGAAGACAGCTGTGGTAATGTGAGTGTGTCTCCATAATCGAGGCACAGCAGGACCCACACACCCCCATGTGTCACAGCCATGGCTCTGACTGCTTTCTCCAGTTAAAACCTGCATGATTCATAATATCTCCACTTAACAGTGGTAACCTAATACAGACAAGTGAGACATCAGCCAGGTACTTCCAGCTGAATATCCCAGGCAAAGGATCAACTGTGGCTACACCAGTTTTTAAGGAAGAAATGCGGCACTTACAAGTGGCACATGAAGACAAAACAAGACATCAAAAACAAGGCATAGAAAATTGGTCATGTCTTGTTCCAAGCATGGTCATCTAAGGTCCACAGTAGGGAACCTGTCTTACTACACTGCCTCTTCATGTTTATTCCCCTGCTTAAAATCCACTCTGGAAGCTTCCTCTAACCCTGACTTCAGTGAAGCAGACTAACTTAAAAAAATGAACACTAGCAGAAAAGTCCAGAGTACTTAAATTACTCAGCACGCAAAATGGGCTTCTTAAGAAATAGTTCTCACCTGTGAGCTCCAATGAATGATTACAGCATTTAAGAACAAGTTAAGAGAGACAAAGTGTATTTTTAGCATCAATGTGCGAGGAGTAAAACACGTGCCATTGATAAGCAAGACAGAAAGGCTGTACCAGAGCTGCAGCACTGCAGATGTAGCCTGTGCTTTGCCAAGCTTCTTCTACTCATTTTCCCTCCACTGTCACTGATTCAATTGTATTAGTCAATGCAGGCAATTCATATTAGAAATATATGTTTTCATCCACTGCACACTCTATTTGCACATGTTCAGTCTGAAATAAAAAAAAAAAACAAACAACAGTATAGCTGAAGTTAGCATGCAAAAACCTCAGAAAACTGAGTTAACACTACCTTGTGAGGCTGGGGCTGGTTGACAGTGTGTTCCTTTATGTATTTTGACCATTAGAGAACATTTTCTCCCTATTCCAGTAAAGTGAGCAGTCATCCATTTCTTCCTTCCCACGCTCAAGACCATTCTTGTGAGAAAAACAGCAAAAATGCAGGAGCACACATGTGCCTAACTAAGTACTCACATAATACTGCAGTCTGTAATACTAAACAGATTAGATGATTCTTGCAGAACCCCTTCCAACCTTTTTTCAAGTTAACTAGTGAAGTTGACATGTCCCTTCTTCAGGTAACCTGGGGTTGCTGTGATATATATGCAATAACTGTGCCTTTCTTCTCCTAATGAACAAACACAAGAAAAAAATTATTTTCCTTTTCTTTCCAGAAACTCTGTATGTTCCTTAATTCAACACATAATTGTTTGCATTCCATCCAGGGCAAGCTAGTTGGGTATTTATTTGCTGTTGGACTTGGGAGCAAACCCTAGGTTTATGAAGAGAAGAACTCAGTAAAATTCCTGATTTAGGCTAGGAAAATAAAAACAAAGGTTTAGTCACCCACATGGGTTCTCCACTCCTTAAATATTCTCTATGACACTAGAAATGTTTCAATAAAAAAATCACTTCTCCACGTTTTCTTTGCATTTTTGCATTTGCTGTGATCCAGAAGATGTGATTCATCTTTGAGATGACTTTTCCTTAAAAACTGAATAAAAATTTTCCAAAATCTTCTGATTTTCCACTTTCATATTTATATACTTCTAGCAATTCCATATTATTTGTTATCCTATGACAACTCTTAGCAATGTTTAAGGCTTATTAGAGAAAGTTTTCTGATTATATTGAACAAGGAAGTTAACAAATGCTGCTATATAAACAAGTGTCAAGGGCAACAGCACTTTGCATTCAGCATTATCACTCACTGGGAATAATTTTTACTGGGGAATTAAGAAATTCACCTTTACAGCATCAAAAAAATTTGTAAAATTCTCACATACTCCTGCTGCTGATATAACGACACACTCATCTTTCACTGCTCTGGAAAAAAAAATCCTTGAAACAAGCAGCCTCCTTCTTTGTCTTGTTTCCAAGCATCAATAACACAAAACTCCCTCTCACTGGAACACTATCGGTCATGCCAGCCTCCATCCAACAGTAGACTGTACTCCTCTCCTTAAAGCATCCCCAAAGCATGACTACAAATTTAATTCATATTGTCAGAGATTTAAGCAGTTGAAGACTTCCAAAGCTGTTAAAATCTGTTTACAGATCTAGATTTGACAGTACATCCGACAGTACATCCATGCAAATCCAAATAATATCTTAACCATTTCCTGACCGATGTAGAGCCAAAGAAATATGCCTCAGCAGCAGCCTCTCTTACTTCAAAGTACCACAAGGTTGGCTCTGACATTGCAATTGGCATTTTGCTTATAAAGAGTATAAGAAGTGAAGCAGAAGTTGACCTTTTTGTTTGGCATTAGGTTCTCAGTTGGGCTTTCTGCCAAATGGCATTTTAGTGTGATACTGATATGAGCCAACTCGTGGTTCTGACCCAAGCCACCCTTTTCATATAGGTCACTGAAAAGCAGTCATATAGCAACATTTGCTTGCAGAAGTGGATTCACAGACACAACTGAAAGTCTGAAGAATCTCATATCCCATTTCCAAACTAGTGGGCTCACTGGGGCACAATGCATTTCACATATGGCAGATATGTGATGTAGCAGAAAGCATTTGTGTACTCTGGGGATCAGTGTTGGGCCCCATCCTGTTTAATATCTTCGATAATCTGGATGAGGGGATTGAGTCCACCAAGAGCAAATTTGCAGATAACTCCATGTTGGGAGGAGTGCCAGTTTGCCGTAACACAGGAGAGCTCTGCAGAGGGACCTGCTGGATAAGTGGGCTGATCCAACAGTATGGAGTTCAATAAGGCCAAGTGCCAGGTCCTGCACTTTGTCCACAACAACCCCATGCAGCACTACAGGTTGGGGACAGAGTGGCTGGAGATCAGCCAGGTGGAAAGGGACCGGGGGTTTTGATTGACAGGAAGGTGAACATGAGCCAGCCGTGTACCAATGTGGCCAAGAAGGCCAATGGCATCCTGGGCTTTATCAGGAATAGTGTGGCCAGTAGGACCACAAAAGCAATTCTTCCTCTGTATTCAGCACTGGCAAGGCTGCACCTCAAACACCGTGTCCAGTCCTGGGCCCCTCAATTCAGGAAGGTATTGAGGTGCTACAGCCTGTCCACGGAAGGGCAACAAGGCTGAGGAAGGGACTGGAGCACAAGTCCTATGAGGAGTGGCTGAGAGAGCTGGAGGTGTTTAGTCTGGAGAAGAGGAGACTCAGGGGAGACCTTATCACTCTCTACAAAGACCTGAAATGAGGTTGTAGCAAGGTGGGGGTTGGTCTCTGCTCCCAGGCAACAAGCAGTAGGACAAGAGGGCACAGTCTTAAGATGCACCAGGGGAGGTTTAGGTTAGACATTAGGAACAAGTTTTTTACAGAGAGAGCAATTGGATATTGGAATGGGCTGCCCAGAAAGGTAGTGAAGTCACCATCCCTGGCAGTATTTAAGGAGACTGGATGTGGCACTCAATGCCATGGTCTAGTAGACAAGGTGGTATTAGGTCAATTGTTGGACTTCAACTCAGAGGTCTCTTCCAACCTAGTTGATTCTGTGATTCCTTGATAACAAGTAAGAAAGTGAGGAATCTTGGCAAAAAGACGTAAGTGCCACTTTTAATAAACTTGACTGTTTTATCAAAGCTGGAAATGGAAAAGAAACAGTCTATGACGAATTTAATGAGACCACATTTCAGTCCTTACAAACTGCCTCAATAAGATAATTTTACAGCCTACTTTGTCTTTTCACCTTTGTGACTCTGCAAATTATAGCAGGAGGCATGAGTGAAAATGAATTTTGTGATCCTATTTCTAATAACATCATCTGAATATATCACCACTGACTTCTGTTTAGCATTTGAAGGTGTGGGTAAACCACACACAGAAGAGCTCATCTAACCCAGTGTAACAGTAAGGAAGATAGAAAACTGCTCCTTACAATCAGGTTCTAAGAAAACATTAAGAAACATCAGTAGATTTGTTAAGTGAAATAACATGCACTATATGACATTAAACCTACTTCTTCAGGGTTTGTGAAACCACCAGTCCCTTTCACACATTCTAAACTAACATATTATAAAGATAAGCCAAGGGACAAACTTCATGTTCCTGAATCTCTGGCAAAGCTCCCATCAAATGAAAAACGTGGGGAAGATTCCAGCTGTATAGGTCTCAGTATGATAAATAATACCTGGAGTCTATATGTTTGCATTAAAAGGGTAGTTTGATGAATTTTTCTCCCTTTTACAAAGGCTAGAAGCTTTGACTCTGAATACACTTCAGGTTGATTCCCTATTAGGATCCCATTTTAGAGAAAGTCAGCATAGTAACAGGAAGGCAAGAATATATTTTTATTGGGCAAACCCCTCTTCCTCATGACATTCATATTTGCTTGTTTTTTCACACTTTTCAAGAATGGCCTTGAAAGGTCTCTCAAGCATCTCTGAGGCAAAATGACTCATTTGTCTAAAATTCCTTAAACTCAGATTTGAAGAGCTGACTGCTCCTTTGGGGCTAGCAGAATCATTCTGCATTTCACTGCATGAACTGATTATCACAACAAATACCAGCATGAGTTGAAAGAGGACAGCAGAGGGAAACGGTTGAGTACAACAAAATGGAAAGCAGCAGAATGCAGAGAGGTGATGCAAAGTTTGATGTGAAGCTGCAACTGAAAAACAGATACAACATGCGATTTGACAAATAAAAAAAGATATGTGTCAGAATTCGGGTTTTATCTTTCTGATCTTTTCATGGCTGCTTCTCATTACTTGAATTACCATGACTTCAATATCAAGTAATGAAAACCAAGCTGAAAAATAGCAGGTGTTTCCTTACAGCAAGGAGGATAAAGTATGAAAGAGAAACCAAAAATTACATTACTTACAGTTGTGTCAAAGAAACCCTCATAGCAATTCCTGGACTTTATCCACATAAAACACTGAAGCCTGAAGGAACATGCCTTTTCTGTAAGAAGCTTATTGAGCAAATTATGCAGGGAACTTTATAAGAGGGGCTGCATGGTGAAAAGTCATCTTAAAAGCAATCAGCTGATGCTCAGAAAGAAGAACAGACTTTTGCACTATCTGACTAATTCCAGACTGCCAAATAAGAATTGTGACAAGAAAAGGGTAATCACCTGTATCGTTATAATGACTTGGAGCACAGCTCAGAAGCTAGCATAGTCCAGGAAAAGTTTCAGCTTAACTGGTGCAGATGAAACCTCAACCTTTTCATGTGCTGCAGCAGTTCTGGGGAGGGTCTCAGGCCTCCATACACATGTATAACCACATCTTAACACACTCTGCAGTCCATAAACTTAGAGGCTGCAAAGAAAGAGTATATCCAAAAGTGCAGTGGTGCTGTGCTATGGAGGTGACCATACCGCAGACAGTGCAGCAACAAGAGCAGCACAGCACAGTCGCCCAGTGCCAAACAGGGAGAACAGAGCCGGGGTGATAACTGCAACAGGTTCCAACTCCAACATCAAGAGTCCAACAGCCATCAGACAAAGACAAGGTAGTGAATCAAAGCCAAGATCAACCCACAAAATCAGAACAATTTGGGAACAGCAGGGAATGCAGTCAAAGAGAGGCACACCTACAGTATAACTACAACAAGAACCAGGTACCAGGGCCTGAGTCCCTGGTACAAAGGAGCAGAAGGCATATCTGGGAAAGGGAGGGAGTTGCCCCTGGTAAGGATGATCAGGGCAATGGAGACTTGATGGTGTACTCAGGACCCTGACCCTTCTTTCTCTCAAAGTATTGGTGGTGGGGGAAAACGTGAAACAGAAAAAAGGCCATAGGGAAATGAAGCACAGTCTTCATGGACATCTATAAGACAGTAGTTCTGGACCAGTGAACCTCTTAGCACATATGAGGTGGTATCAAGGACACTCAAGATGAGCTACTGGTGAGTTAATGCACACACTCCCAGTATGAACTTAAAGTCCCTGTGTGGACTCAGGTTTGCAAATACTGGTCCAGTGCTATTCAGCACAGTTCTCTTTCTCATGGCCAATTGCCATTTATTACCTATGATTCAGTTGAGATATTCTAGTTCTGTAATTTAAGATGCGTCTCCTCTTTCTCTCTGACTATGTCTAGCACAATGAGGTAGACATCACTAATAAACAGTATTTTTTAATGCTTCTCTCTTACTATTTTTGCCACCAGGTCTGTGGTAGATTCCAGAGCAGAAGGCAACTGTAATGAACTCTAGTGACTCCTGTATTTGACTTTAAGAAACAGGAAGGAGAGTGGGCACACAGACATATTTTCAGACCAGGTGACACTATGGATCCTTTGACAGTGACACCATGCACCTTTATGACACTCCCCTTGTAGCTAGTCCACCGAGTGCCCTCTCAGACCCTTTGGGACTGCAGGGACTACATGGAACAGCATATTTACTGCTGAAAGCCACATCATTTAGGAACATACTGGTTATCTGGCACAATGCATAGTGGTGACATTCAAAGCTCGCACAGCTTGATATGCACTGGTGGGAAGAAGATCCATCTCCGGGCCTCATAAATGAAACATGTACTAGTTGTATAGCATGCTGTCAGCATAGCCAACCTACACACGTCCTAGGGACACCACCACAGACCTCTTGTCTCTGCTATCATCTCTTAAACATCACAAATTTGCCCATGGGTACATAATCTGACTAATTGCCCCAGAGACTGTCTCCATTTATCATTAAAAAACCCCAGTATTTTGTAATTTTCAACTGAAATTGAAACATTCACATTTTGACACTAGCAAACATCAGAAGTATTAATAAACACCAGAAGTTTTGATATTGCTGATTTATTTTTTCTTACTTTAATGTGAAATTTCAAACACTGGAATCTGTTGAAAAATTTCTCTTTTCCAGAAGTGTATCCAGGTGTATCCATACAACTGAGGTCATTTTAACACAGACATACATCAAGATAGCCATCACATTTCTCCTTTCCAGGCTGTCACACAAAAAATGTTTATCCGGGAGAAAAAACTATTCCTTGGCCTATGGTACTCACTGCTGAGTCAGAAGTAACAGATACTATGTTATTGCCTGGTGAGCCGATAAAAATTAAAGTTTTGTCACTGCATCCTAAATCTGAAAAAAGACAGTGAAGGCAGCATGTGCCCTTTCTTCAGCTCAAGGACAACGTAAGTGAGACAATGCAATATAGATTGATAAAACAATGGATAACTGTACCATTTTTCCCTTAGATTCATTCAGTCTGTTTTTTTCATTTTCTTTTGTTGTTGACTGGAACGATAAGGCAGAATACATAATATGAGCATGACGGGTCCCATAATAAACCCCCAGTCATTAATAATCTCTTCTGGTTCTAGCAACGAGACCATGACAGCTGTCAAGTTTCAGATACATCAGATGCCTATCATGAAACATAAGAATATCTGAGGCCTGTTATGATTCTCAGTGTTGCATTTGCCTGGCCTTGGGAAGTCTGGCAGGCCTTTTGGAATTATGCATCATGCATTAATGAAAGAATTTTTATAGGCAGGGAAAGATCATCTTGTCATGGGATTTGTAGCCTTCCTGGATGTGCAGCCCTCAGTTTCATGATGATCATGTGTTTGCAGACTCTTCCAGTGAGACACTAACTCCAAAATCCAAATTTAGAGTATTTATGATCAATTTACCCTAAATACCAGAGCGTTATCTACCCATCAGGTTGGAATGCAATACAAGAGCACAAAGAATGCATAAACAAGTATCAAAGGACCCGATTTTCCAGATCTGTGGAAAGAAGCAAGGACTGTAAATTTCTGTTTATTTCAGAAATGCTTGGACACCAGGCTCATGCCACATGTAGGACATATCAGGATGAGCACAGTGGAAGTAAATGGGTTCTTAAATTCATGCTTCAGGAAACTATGGAGTAGACCTTGAAGCAAGCACATGCATACTTTTGAATGGTTAAGAAAAAAACCCAGAATTGTGATTTGGGATGAGGTAACAGTAGGATCATTTCTCCTTGGAACATGTTTTGGGCACATTTGGTGAGCTTTGCCATTTGGGATTGGCAAAGAGGTATGGTAAATCAAATCCCAGCCAAGCCATCACATCAATCAAGGGCCAAATTCTAAAAGTTCATTCTTAATTCCTGCCTCAACGAAAGTTGAGAGGTGAAGTAGAATTTGCTATACTGTAACTATGTTAGAAACACATGTGCTAAGCCACTAGAATTTCAAGAAGTAGAGTTTCTCCATACTGCACCAGAATCAGCCAACAGTTCCATCTCATCACTGTTCTCTCTGTATTTTGATCATGCCAGACATTGCAGACTGCACTCTCTGCTCTCACTATCCTTCGGAATTTTTTCTGTTTGTCAATTTACTTGCAATGCTGCCACAATCATTGTACTAAGGAAGCTGCTAGGCTGTTATGAACAGATCCTTGCAATTACTTCTCTTGCTCACTATCTTCTAGGTCCCAAAATGCAGAAAGGCAAGTACTCCACCATGCTAAGGCAGCAGTCAGCTAATATGGACAACAAAATCAGCAAGGACAAACCTGAAAATGAGTATCCAATCTGGAGAAGCAATCTGTCTGAAGGACTTGCTACAGAGCTGTTTGTTCCATTGCTGGTACAAGCTATTAGTGAGCAAGGGTTCATGGCACATATCCACTTCAGCTCGTACTGAAGGACACTTTTAATGCTCATTGTGTACACTGCATGCCCATAAGAACTTCCAGGGAAATGAATTTCATTCACAAGGTTCTCAAAATTCTCCTTGCAGTTGTGAACATTTCTATGATGAAATCCATGATGAAAAACTAAACAACAAGTTCTGTCAAAAGTTTAACGCAGTATTGATATTTTTTAAAGAATGCATGGAAGATATCTATTTTAAAATAATTCATTAAGATGGATATTTGTTTTTTCACTGCTGTGTTATCAACCAAAATATTGCAGACATAGGTTGATAATTGAAGACTTAAAGGTGACCCTAACTTAATGTCAAGGTGTTAAAAGAATAGAAGATCCTAAGTATAAGTAGAATTTCTTTTTCAGCTGGTCAAATGGAGTAATATTTAAAAATTTAAAAGACTCATTCTACAACCAAAAAGCCAAACTAGGTTATTAAAAGCTGAAAATAATAGTCCAAGCTACTGCATGTAGCCTAAGGGAAAAAAATTAAATGTATATGATTTTAACTTCATGGCTAACTTGGCTGTAGCAAATCACTTCTGTTCATGTGGGAAATACCAGAGTATGTGATAAAGTTATTAATGTGTTTATTTACCATATATATATATATATATATATGTGAAAGATAAATTATGTATATTTGTATGAAAAAGAGTAACACAAATCTTTGTTTAAAACAAGTTATATAAGTTACAATGTGCCTTAGCAAATGTATTTACAGAAGTGTCTTTAAATATAAATGGCTTAATTAACATGATTCAAAGACAAACTGGATTACAATAAAGATGTATTTTGAGGATCTTCTCAGAAAGCATTGAGAAATAGGGGTTTCAAATGTTACAGTTGGAGTGTTCCCACATGATACATGAAGTCTAGATTCTTTGGTATTAAAAACACAGCTAAGACTTTAGTATATAGAGCTCATAAAGAAATTTGTTTTCTTCTCAGTCATGTAAACAGGAAGACTGTTACTTAGTGTCAAAATGTCAAGGTGAAGTTTTATCTCCAGAACCTCAACTGACTTGTGGTTGAATAAGATCTCACCTCCCTAGGTGCCCTGCAGTTTCTATGACCAAAGACACTGCAGTGAAGTGAAATGAGACTGGAAGGGCTCTTTCTGAAATGAGACAAGAATATAAAGAATATTTTGTGGCAAATTACAACATAAGACATAGTTCCATGTACCATTACCAAATCAAATATAGCTCAGTGCTATGTTAAAAAACAAAGCCCAGTAAGTCTAACATAAGGAAGTGTTTCTCTTAGCCTGCAAACATCCATGAAGAGAAGGAGGTAGGATGAGTAAGAAATGAGATGGGTAAGAATGTGCAAGGAAAGCAGACAAATGGGGGTTAGAGAGAATCATAGAATGAGTTGGGTTGGACAGGACCTTAAAAATCATCTAGTTCCCTAATGTCTCCTGTAACCATGGCTCAGAACAGAGTAATCATCATCACCTCATTTTAGAGCACATCTGTAGGAACCTGCTGTCCCCACTATCTGGACTTACACATGCAAGCCTGGCCCTTTCCTCTCCAGTAGGGAAGCAGGTTAAATGGCTATGATAGCAACTTGTTCTACACACATAATTGCAAACTTAACCTGTCCATGCAGTCATGGCAACTATAGACCTGCTACCTTTGCATCTATTTGGAAGTATTATATTTATGCTGAATTCAGATTGGCCTTCTCTGCTCATTTAGTTACTTCATTTAGAGAGAAATACCTTGACATGGATGATAATATGTCCTTTCTACCACAAAACCCCCCTCATAGCTAGTTCATCACATGCTTGCCTTAAGATTAAGAAGGATGAGATCAAGTCTATTTAGACAAAACTAGTTTGGTTTTTTTTGGGGGGGGGAGGGGGGGTGTGAATAAAGGTAGTGCTTTTGCAGCAGAACTGCCAGAGAAACTTTCTTCTCAAATGTCTTGTGCAGATTACAGTACTTGAGATTATATATGCTTATATAAGCAATGCTGTGGAACAGGAGCAGAACCCTTTATTTGAGGAACGCCAAGGAAGGAACAGGTATAAAGAAAATTGTAAGATCATATCATGACTGGGATGTTTCTGTTAAATCATAAATACTTTCATGAAATCCATGAAGACACAGACATACTCAAGATTATGTAGGTCACTTATATTTCTGATATACTTACATTTTGTACTGTTAGCCAAATATGGCAGGCAATGCATTCCTGAATCAACTTTTCTATAGACTAATCATGCACTAGAGACTATAGAGGACAAGTCTCATGGACTGAAATCGATCTGGGAGGCAGATTCCTATGAGCATTTTGAAAGTCAACTCACTAGTTTTGCAAACTCTGGCCTGAGTGTTTCTGCTGGAATTTTTTAGTAGGTAATGTTGGATCACAACAATTTCTTTATCCATCAAATCAAGAGCACCAGTATATGAGCATCCACTCCATTTCTGCCTCCAGATACCAGCAAGAAACAGCAATCTTAATTAGCTAAATTAAAATAACAAGACATATACAATCACCCCTTTTTAGACCAAATCAGTTCCTAAAATGTCAACTGATGCAAAAATAATTAAACCAAGACAGATGCAGGAGATGAAAATGAGAAAAAATATATATAGAATTCGAATAGAAGTAATTAATTTTGGCAGGTTATTTATTTATATAAACTGAAAAATTAGCTGTAGCAGACTGAAGCAGCAGATACAAATGTCTGTTTTGCTCTCTACTCACAACAGAAGAAGAAAACAATTATGGCAAAATAGCCCACTAGGTTTCAATATATACTCCCTCAGAGAATACATAACAGAGTGTTTTCCATAATGAAAGACCTCTGGCCAACAAGAGACAAAATATAGCATGCCAAGAGACATCCTTATTGTCACTTGGGGGATTTTTGGTTGGGTTTTGATTTTTTTTTTTTACCAGAGACACTCGCCTCTATTTCATGTATTGTAGCAGGTTTTTAGTTCTCAAATTGCCATTGCAGTATACAATGTCTTCTCAAAACTTCCTACAGTTCAGAAAATGAATTGAAGTGTGACTCAGTAATATAGCTTAGTGAATGATTAGTACTGCTATCTGAAGAAAGATAGGCTTAAGGCACTTTGTTTTAAGATTTAATGATGCTGTAGTCTTATTCCTATACCTTCCACTCCCTTTGATTAATGTGTCCTCTGGAGACATCAGTGATGCCAAAATGAAAAGAAGTATTTAAATTCTTGCTGTCAGGTGCTATTCTTTTCATGTTTACAGAGGCACAGTATATTTTTAGCTAACATTAATAATCAAAAGTGGGGATGCTATTGTTAATCCAACACACAATAATTTTGTGGTAACTTACCATTCACCAGTTTCATAGAATCATATAAAATGCTGAGCTGGAAGGGACTTATCTGGATTATTCAGCCCTACTCTTAGCCCTGCACAAAACACCCCAAGAATCTCACTATGTGCCCAAGAGGATTGTTCAAACACTTCTTGAAGGCACACAGGATTGGTGCTGTGACCCTTCCTTGGGGAGCCTGTTCCAGTGCTCAATCACTCTCTAGGTGAAAAAACATCCAACGTAAACCTCACCTGATTCAACTTCATGCTATTTACTTTAGTCCTGTTACTGGTCACAAGAGTGAAGAGATCAGTACCTGCCCCTCTGCTTCCCCTCGCTGAGGGTGTTGAAGACCATAATGGGGTCTCCTCTCAGTCTCCTCTTCTCCAGGCTGAATAGACCAAGTGACCTCAACCATTCCTCATACAGCTTCCCCTATAGACCATTCACCATTCTCGTGGCCCTCCTTTGGACACTCTCTAAGGGCTTAATGTCTTTATATTGTGGTGCGCAAAACTGCACACAGTACTTAAGGTAAGTCTGCACCAGTCCGCACCAGTGCAGAGTGGTCCTTCAGCATTTCTCCTCATCTTTCTTCCCCTGTATGTGTGTGGAGACCCATGCATACCACCACAATCAGAAGGCATTGTAACCCTCTGTGCAGAGGTTAAGGCACCATCTTCTTCGGCAGATGTAGGATCAAATAACAAGAACTATCCTGTCCCTTTCTTCAGCAGTAGTGGGTTGACCCTGGCTGGATGCCAGGTACCCACTAAAGCTGCTGTCTTCCCTCTCCTCTGCAACTGGACAGAGGAGAGAAAAAAACCCACAGTGAAGGATTCATGAGCTAAGAGCCATGAGAGGTCACTTACTGATCACCATCACTGGCAAAACAGACTTAGATTGGGGGTATTAATTAAATTTATTATTGACAGGATCAGAGCAAAAGAGTGAGAAGTAAGACAATCTTAAAAGCACCTTCCACCCCCTGGCCCTTACTTCCAAGCTCTACTTCCTCCCTTCCGGCAGGACAGGGCGACAGGGAATGGGGGTTACAGTCAGTTGTTGTTTCTGCCTCAGAGAGAGGAGTCCTTCCTCTGCTTTTCATGGGGTCCCTCCCACAGGAGACAGTCCTTCGCAAACTTCTCCAGCCCAAGTCCGTCCCATGGGCAACAGTTCACAAAGCTGCTGTCCCATGGATCACTTCTCCACAGGGCACAGTCCTTCACAAAAAAGCTGCTTCAGCATGGGTCCTCTACAGGGCCGCAAGTCCTACCAGGGAAAACCTGCTGCATGGGGGCTCTTCTCTCCACAGGTCAGCAGGTCCCTGCCAGGACACTGCTCTATCATGGGCCTCCCATAGGGTCACAGCCTCCTTCGCACATCCACCCACTCCAGTGTGGGCTCCACCACAGGCTGCAGGTGAATCTCTGCACCCTGATCGTCCTCTATGGTCTGCAAGGGGACAGCTGCTCCACCATGGTCTGCACCACAGGCTGCAGGGGAACCTCAGCTCAGGTACCAGAAGTACCTCCTCCCTCTGCTTCTGCACTGACCTTGGTGTCTACATTATTATTCACATGTTCTCAATCTGTTCTTCCCTGGCTGCAATTTTCAACTGCATATATAATTTTCTTTTTTTTTTCCCTTCTTAAATATGCTATCACAGAGACATTACTATGATTCCTAATTGTCTTGGCCTTGGCCAGTGGCAGGAAGCTCATCCTGGAGCTGGCTGGCATTGGCTCCACCAGACATAGGGGGACCTTCTAGCAGCTTTCAACAGAGACCACGCCTGTAGGCCCCCTGCTCCCAAAAACCTGGCCACAGAAACCCAATACAGGTGCCTTTGTCTTCAGACTCCCCTATTTGACCAATCACTAAGCTTCAAATTTAGAGTAGCAATCTTCTAGTTCCTCCAGATTTACAAAGATTAAAACAGAACTATTTGAGTAGCACCTTCAGACAAACTCAGGGACTTGACTTATGCTTTAAGCACCACGGTCCAGTAGGTGATAGAGCATGTCACCTCAGCACCTCCATTTCCTGATTTGTAGACTTACAAAACATGCATGCTCCAAGGCATGCTTAACATCTGCTCTCCCTAAGGAGATCAGCAGCCCAACAGCAAAGCTCTAAGTACAAGGTAACAAAAAAAAGGGTAGTTATTACTGCTATTCACATTCACTGCCTGTGACCCAGAAAGCCCTTCAACCTTTGAAGCACGCTTGAGTTGCATTTTAAGTCATTGAAGTCCCCTCTTTCTGCTCAAAAGCACAAAATAACAGGCAGCAGAAGGACTATAAATTGCTTTATGGATGCTATAAATACAAATAATCCTCACCCATAAAGTTACATTGGCATTACAAAGATCTAGTCATTTATTTAATGCATGGCACAGGCACTCTGCAGAACTTGGAGGAGGTGGGTGATCGTGCTGTCACAAAGATTCCATCTTTAATATGTGAAATGTCCCTTTGACTCATAACACGTGAGAGAAAGAAAATGTTCAGAATGCAAACAACGCAGTCCACAATAGCCTTAGAACCACAAGGAGCAATAAAGAGTATTCCTACATGTCAATATTGAACTTGGATAGCTGCATCCTGTGATTTATATCCAATCCCACATAACTTGTAGAAGTGGTATTTAACTGCCTTTGTGTTATTAACCATTTTGTCTGGATCTTCAGTCTAGTCTACATAGTGTGCAATCAGATAAAAGCGAGACAAGGCTTGGGAAAAAAGCTAGTTGTGGAATTCAAATATCACACTAATAACTTACATGATTCCTGTGGAAAAAAATTAAATTAAATCATCAATACTGTCACAAACAGCTACACACATACACACAGCAATACTCCTAGGACTCCTAACTGATAAATTGTAATGTTTTCTGGAGTATATTAATGTTTTTGTTTTATTGATAAATTATCTTGAAAGACCTTTTAATACCTGTTACGATAAAAAAGTGCCCAGATCTAAAAGGACAGTTTTACCCTGTAACATCATATTCACAACCCTGGTGGTGCACCTGAGAAGGCCAATAGGCAAGTTCTTGATTCAGTATATTGCCTGCTTGCTTTTATAATCTATCAAGTCTGTAAAAGATGGAGCTTTGAAAAGAAAAAACAATATTCCCACTAAAATTTACCAGTCCTTAGCTCATACACCAAATAAATTTCTTTTAGGTGATCTTTATACATATGTCTTGTCTGTTTTTTAAATTATTAAAAGTTATATTTAGCTTCCAGGGAACCTAAATTAGGCAAGAATTAAAAACATCCTGACACTTATAAGTGTACTTCTATAATCACTAAAACTAAGCAGTGAGAGTACTACCCAAAATAACTCAGAGTGAATCATTTAAGTGGGTTCCCAAAATTAAGACTGGCTAATTAACTACTGACTTGTGAATGAATAAACAACAGTTAAAGAGGTAGCATGAGAAAAGCAGACTAGTATATACAGTGTACCCTAAATTCCTGTGTCTAGGCTAGTCCTGTGGCTGATGAAGTTGCTAACTAAAAGGTAAGCATGGACAGTAAGTGACATCCAGGTGTCTAAGACATTTCATGGCTTTTGCCTCTGATTTGCTAGAGTCCTCATTCAGTGCTTATTCAATATTTAGTTGTAAATATTCTCCTAGTAAAATTTCCATAGTCCTTCCTTGCAACCTGTCATTCAACAACTCTTCTGTGAAATTACTGAGTCTTCAATCAAGGCAGTCTAAACGTGAAATAAACCCAATTTTCATGAATCAAGTGCAAGTAATTTACTTTGAATCAAGAGAACCACTTCCTCAGGTTCCTCAGAATTTAGCTGCCATAAAATAGAAACCATAGATTTTTGTCCTGCTGTATTCTCTGTCATTTGCCCACCACTCCCAGTATCTTTAAGGTTTTACAAAGGAAGCTCCTAGTATACACAGTTGTGTTCTAAATGAGACAGAAACCTTACTACTAAAACCAGTATTTACAATCATATCTTTGGTACTCAAATGTACCTAACCAAAGGAAATGAATTGCATGGATAACTTTAATTGCCTCACTTCCCAGTTGCTTATTCACTGTCAGCTTCTTCAAGTGCTTGCATCTAGAGATGACACTGAGTGCAGCATTTCAGAGTCACAGTCATAGATGAAGTTCTGATCATCTCTCTTAGAGGAACTCTCACTGCAGATAGAGAATTTAGCTCAAATGTCTATGCAGAATCTGTAGAAGATATGTAAACATATTTCCAAAGATTTTCTCATTAAGCCAAACATCAACATTTTTTTTTCAAAGCAGGATGGCATTTAAAACAACCAAACTTCATTTTCCCTATTGTCATTCTCAAAAACACAGAGCCATTTACAACTGCATATTCAAAAACTGTACCTGCATCAAGCTGACATTCAGCATGGGAACACTTCAGGCATTATTAAGCGTGACAACTGAAAACCTGTACCTTTTAAAGGAATTGACCTTTAAATAATATGTGGCCCTCAACCTTAACTATTATGCAGCTGATACAGTTTACAGTCTAATCAGACCTACCTACAACAGCTGGAGTGCTAACAGTTAATTCTCTTCCTTGCTGTCTATATCCCTATGCTTTAAACTTTTATCACCTGCAGAACACTGAATATTTAAAAAAAAAAAAAGGAAGCAAACTTGAACATTACACATAGGAAGAAAGTGAAATAGGAATCTGAGCCACAAAGCCTATGTACCCCATGTATACTACTACAAAAGGTCAGTTTGTCTTCAGGCTACCTGTAACAGCCCTTTTGTAAGAAGACTGATGATTTGATGAGCAGTAATATGCTGCTATCTACAAATTCTTGCCACTCCAAAGGGTGATGCCAGACTTTTTATCCCACTTTTTAGCAATTACCCAGAGGGAGAGAGCTTTCCTGGAGTGGTTTCTACTACATTTGGATCATTTCTGAGTTTTGAGGCAATTTTAAAAATGATCTGCTGATTTCTTTCCATCTCAAGGGAACATTACCTTAATATGCTCTTCTAGAGAGATCATTTGGATAAAGTAAAAATTAGAGACAGTAAATTGGTTATAAAATGTTTTTAAAAGAGCTGAAAATTCAAATCAGGGCTTATACCTCGGCCCTGTCGGGATCCAGATTTACTGAGTGTTGCTCAATCAAAGATGCATAGAGCAGTTCCTGTGATGAAAGGCCAGCCAGTAACACCTGTGGGAACTGCTCAGCTGCTAAGGGAGAAATGCACTTGTTGAGAAGCAAAATACGGCTGTAGGGAATAATAAAGAGGAAGAGCTGGTCAGAACAATGTATGACTAAACTCTAGTCATAAGCTGAGATCCTCAGCTCTGATGGTTTTATACTGCAAAAAAAGTTCAGCACAGTGTAACAGGACCCTAGTAGCTGTAGTTCCAGTCAGAAAAAGATTTCTGTAGTACAGCTGCCTGATGTCCTATTAAAACACCGTAGTTGATCATGTTAGGGCTAGGCTTGGAAAAAGCTTGTTCCCTAGGCAGAAACTCCATGCTTACAAAACAGTGCTAGAAAGTTTACAGAGGAGTAAACTGTTATCCAGGAGGTACTTTTTTATCCACTCAAATCAGAGAAGGTAAAAGGAAAAAAAAAAAAGAAAAGGTGGAGGGGATGGGAAGGAGAGTTTCAAAATGAGGGTGAATAACTCCACCCTGTTTTCCAGCGATCAATCAGCATGTGCGTGTCAGAGTCATTAACAGAAGTCACTGCACTGTTTGGCCCAAGTGGCAGCTGCCTTTCTGCAGAGCAGCCATGGCTGCAGTGCCAGGCTTTGTCCCAAATCAGGATGGAGATGGGTACCCCTAGCCTGAAATGCCAGGTTCATCTGATGCCTGAATGCCAGCCTGCAGGGGAGGCAGCACGACCCATGCCAGTTTCACAGGCACTCATCCTCTTCCTCCACACCTCTGCCTCAAAGAGAATTCCTTCCCTTTATATCTCTCTACCATAATAATTTATGAAACACCATTGAGAGACGAAGCTCAACAAACACCAGAAAGCTATTATGAGGGAATTGTAATGTATTAAATGTAGCTCAGGACTGAAAGGCTCTTAAATGATAGTTGCATTTGTTTTGGGACTTTTGCCTGGGAATGTTAGAAGAGCTTCTAATAAATGTACTAAATAAGATGCATAATTTAGCTTCTTCTCAGCAGAATGCTGGCTGGCTGCCAGAGCCACTCAGGTTTGACTCAACGTCAGGGCTACCCGCTGGCCCAGTACAAATAGACTCATTAAAAAATGGTTGCTGCTGTGTGCTTAGGCTCTATTTCTCTCACTAATGGCTCAGTTTATGCATTCCCCTCCTGAATTAATAGAGAGGCAGCCTCCAGAGAGGAAAATATTCTCCTGTATACACATTCTACATATATGAATGCAGGCAACATGCTGTGATGTGCAGAAAAGCAGAAGAGAAGTGGTTGCCTCATGCAGGAAAGGGAAGACATTCAAGCTAGTTATATTGCATAATATAGATGCTGAATGATCATGGTATCTATTAATTGTAACAGAGACGGATCACAGCCCAGATTAGGTCTCCATTTCCATTGTGCTAGACATACGCAGAGACAGATCCACAGGCAGAGCCTGACATCTGAACAAGCAGCATGGACAAAGTGAAGATAACAAAAAGTCACTGAAACAGGCAGCTCCCCAGGAGCAAGACTCACATGCCTCTATTTTCAAGTCCCATTGAGCCTTGTATCTTCTCTGAATTCAAGAGGGTTTGTGACTGTTGTCAAACCTAGCAGAGCTTCTCAGTATGATACCTTAAGATTCTTATTTGGAGCATATAGATTTTTAATAATATAGCTGTATAGTTTCTAACACTTTAAAACAGCAGTTAACAGTTACTAAATCCCATTTTCTCATGCTTTATATCAAATTCTCAAAATTGTTGAAATTTTGTTTAATGTTCTTTTCAAGGAAGAAGATTTTAGCAAGGACATCTGGTTTGGGACATGTACGTAGGAGGATGTAATAAGAAACCCTTTTAGCCAAAGAAATAGAAGGCCCAGAAGCCTTGGAGAAGCTCCAAATAGGGGAAGCGATGTGAAGACGATGATGGTGAAGAAGTAAGGGGCCTTGAGATTTCTGACTCGGTTCCAGGGGAATGTGTCAAGGGGCAGACCTGAGCAAGGTTCTGGGGGTGGATAATTCTTGGGTTGGATGTATACATTAGATATGATAATTAGTTTATAAATTTGTGGAAGTCTTATACTATATCATGCATATATGTATTTAGTGTATCTTAAAGAGCTTTACTTAAAGACCTGTTCTGTATTTAATCTATTGTCTCAAAATATTGTCTAGAAAGTTCTTTTCTACCATTTTAGGCATCAAGCATTCTATCATTTTCAGATTTTCTCTACTAAACTTCCTTTCAGATATGCTTTCTGGTTAATAGTAAAAACAGTGGTATAGGTAAAACTGGCTTTTTGATTCATTTATATTAGGAGAGCAAAGAAATCCTGCTTTAGATTCTACCTGGCCCTCTGGCAATGTCTAATAACACTATTGTTGGGGTTTTTTTATTTAAAGCTTTTGTTTTCTTCCAAGGGATGACAAAAGGCCAATCCTTGTACTGGAGGGCACAACATTAGCAGCATATATTATTATCATAGGTGGCATACAAAACATATTGGTTTAAAAGTAGATGCAAATGCAAAGGCTTAAACAGTCTCAAAACACCTCCATCTGTTCACCAAAACTGAAAACTTGTAACATCCAAAAATGATGTTTCTGTTAATACTACAAGCCTTGGTAACCTCTGAAATGGCCTCAAAAGACCCAAATTCAAAACTCAGGCTAAAAGAAATTAAAACCAGTCTCTGGTCTTGCACACTTTCAAAACTGAAGGGCTACTAACAGTCCCTGTTTATTATTTGTAATAGTCACGTTCACCAAATAAATGGAGGTCATGCACATCCACATAGCAAAATAAAGTACTATTTCCACATTTAACTCAGTGGCTGTGTTTCACAAGACTAGATCAGGTCTCTAACTGTGAAGCTAGAAAATGTCACCATCCCACCCTTTCTGGCCAGAAAATCATGTCATCTTTTCTCCTCTGAACAGTCAGAAACACCTGCTGTGTCTTCCCACACTGCTGTCTCCTGGAGTAGCTCATATCTCCACATTCCCTCCATGAGATTAATTCAAAGAAAACACAAGTACAAGAAATTGAAACTGTGTTTTATTTTGGAGAAGAGGAGCACAGTAGGCTTCCCTTGTCAAATAAGAATTAGGAAGCAGAAACCCAGATAACCATCCCTCACCTTTCAAACACACCCTTATATTTAGTGTTTCCTACTTACTCCCTCTGGACTATGCTCCATCACCCAGACTGTGTTGTGAAGTGCCTAACCTTCTTTGAGACTATGAAAATAATCCAGGCACACAATACTTCTAGATTCCAGGTGTCCTTTATGCAGTGACACCTAGAATTAGTGAAAGAAAAAGGTACTTCATGTTTAAGCTCCCTTGATCTGCTCCTGCCTGCAGTGATATTGCAGCATGCTGAATTTCAGGGCTGGAGTCTTTGGTTCTATCTTTTTAAAAATTGCACATATTTTTTAAAAGCTCTGCAGTTTAAATCTAGTATACTTGAATCATCACCCTATTAATTCCACTCAGAGCATTACAGCACTGTTGAAGTTAAGAAAGGACTGAAAGAGCCCCTCAATTTCTAAGTTAATTCTTCTGCAACTATACACCTCCCAAGCATATCTTGTTTATTTATAATCCATTTCCCAGGCCTCCATTACCTCTCTCACAGATCTTAACCTTTGCTGAAACATACTGCTTAATGCTACTTCTGTATCTTCGTAACATGAAAAAGGCCCTATTTTAGCTTTCAAAGGATGCTGAACAGACACACCTGATAAACTGTAGTACCTTTCAATTACACCCAACCTTCTTTTTTTAAAGGGTCTCCTCTGAGCCCCATCTAGTTTACTAAAAAAAAACCAACCCCACATGTTATTAGGGTGGTTATAGGCAGTGGCTCTGAAGAAAATGTTAAGACAGTTGTTTTAATAGTTGTGGTTTTGATTTAGAGTATGTAATGGCATAAAGTACACTTACAAAGAGTTATAAATGTATATGGGATGATAGACGTGGGTATATAGCAGGGAATAGATATTCTGCAATTTGTTAACTATACATTGTAACATCTTTGTCAGTTCCATACAGTATAGAAGGAAAACTCTAAAATGAAACCTTCAGGAGTGCAGCAGTGTTTCATTAGAACTGGTTAGCTATCTTGATGAACCGTAGAAATCTAGATAAAGGATAGTTTAAGGATGTTGTCGCTCCAGGTGCACTGCTACCAATTCTTCAGATCATTCATTTCAGTCCTACAGAACAGGCCTGCTCAGAGTCAATCATTATATTATTCTGTAAACTAATTTACCCTTTTAATCTATGTATAATTGCTCAAAGCTTTTATAAATTCTGCTTCACTCCTGTATAGCTCAAATTAAGACTTTAAATTTTGTGCTGACTGGAGCTCTGCCATCCCAAAAGTTTGTCTCTGTGCTGTCAAGTACTAGTACTTCATTTTAAGAATATATAGTATGTTGTTTCCCAATTAGATGTTACACCGAAATCAATGGAGTTCTCCTTTGGAGCAAGATAGCAAAGCAATGTTCCAAAGCTTTATTGATTTTAAGAGGGCTTTGCTAGGACAGAAAGACCTATTTGTGTGAAATATTTTGCTGGTGCAGAGACTGGAGTTTTGAAAAGGTCTAAAAGGAAACGACTTTCCTCTAAGGGTTATAGGCATTTGTGAGGAGTATGAAGGATGCTTTGTAGTTTGAGTGTTGCTGAAGCAACTATCTTATCCCATTTGTCACTGAGAATTATGGACCCTGTTGACAGAAATATACAGTGTTTCATAACTGGGATTTCAAAGCTGAGCATACAGAAGAGAGTGAGGCTTATCTGATGTGTGCCCAAATGTTCCCAATTCTCAATATGCTAAACTTGCTTCCTTCACTCTTTCCTCCAAGGGATGTAATCTTTGAGTCAAGTTGTAGAAAATTCCCTCTTGTCCAAGTTGCTTCAAATTATCCACAGTGATTCTGAGAGAAAAAAAAAAAACTTCTGCTGTGCCAGCATCTGGAAAGCAGCCTGATTGGCAAGACTAAAGAGCAGTCTAATTGCATGTTCAAACATTTTAACTCTGCCTTTCCATATGGAATAAACATTCAGTGAAGAACAAACAGCAAAAATTCCCCATGAGGGAGGTATTGGAAAGATCACCCTTCACCAGTGTTAGAATATCCAGGGTAAAAATTGTGTAGGTTCGAAAGCCTGTAGTCTTACAAAGCTTTCATATTCAGAGAGGCTGAGTTCGAACTATTTAATGAGCTATATGTGCTTGCACTGATTAGCTGAATAGACTGCGTGGTCCCAGTGAACATGATTGCACATACTCAAGTACTCACAGAAATAACTCACAGTCAGAAAACCTGTCTTTTCAGTTACAAGGGCATTCTGGGACAAGTCCAAAGAGGACAAAGCAACAGCAAGGCACTCTATATTGACGAATACTATAACATAGACATAGGAAATCCAGAGCTGTATAACATAAACATCCCTCATCATACCCTAATCTCTGATTAGTAGGAAATGAATGACAGCAGTGGAGCTACTCAGTCTAATTATCAGTTTTGCTGCATTTCTAATAAGCTCTTAAAATCTAATTTTGGAAGCGGGAATTTTGTCTCCTGCAGGGAAAGGCTGATAGAAATGTACAAGATTCCAGTTTGTCAAGCCTAGTAATTTCTCTAGTATTTAAGCTCTCAATGAATCAATAGACTGGGGGCAGAGCAGAACTTGTGTAAATTCTAATCCAGTTTATTACTATTTTCCTACAGCTTTCTAGGGACCCATTTCCACATTTAGACATGGTCCTGCCAATTCCAAGCTCCCCTGCTAAGGCTGAGGTATTCATGAGAATTGCATAGATGCCTATTAGGAAATAGACTGACTATCAAATAATTCCTGACTGCCACTCTGCAGTAAGAATTTTCAGCCAATGACTGTGTTGTGAAGATCAGAACTTGTGACTTAGATAGAAAATCAATCTTCCATTGGCTTCAGTAACCACTCAGACACTATTTTAAGTATGCATTCATAATTACACTTGCTGTAGGAACACACATCAGGCTTTTGGCTGCTCTTAGCTCTAATTACTCTTCCTTCAGGTTCTGCTTTCTTTATCAATATGTTAGCAAGAAAAAGCACCAAACATCTCCTCTGACGAGCTCTATGCCTCTCCTCGGGCCAGCTAAAGAGCTTGGGAAGATGTGTCCAGGGACACAAAACAGTTTATGTCATCTGCTATGAACTAATTTCTGCAGGCTATTAGCAAAATCATTATCTATTAAAACTGGTAATTTACTACAAGGAAAGGTGGGATTCCATGACCAAAGGGGAAGGTAGGAATCTGGCTCTTTCGAGCACATATATATCTTTTTGGTGTGTTAGGTCCTAGGAGATCAGTGAAAGAACTGTTGGATTAAGCTCTGTGACTGTTATTCGAATCCCAGTTCAAGAAAGGCACAGCAGGAAAGGAAAGAGAGTAAGCAAGTCTTCAAAACCTCCTCTTTCCCCCGCCCCCTGTTTTCTTTCTCATGTTTTGTAAAGCTGTCCAGCCTACAAGGATCTAAGATGGCAATCCTGAGGTTAAGGAGAGTGGGAGAATAGGAGGAAGAACTGATAGAGCAGAAAAGGCTACTTTTCATTCTGTATTGCCAATTCATGGCAAGCCTTTGAATTGTTTGGCATTACTGGGAAAAGAGTGGATAAAGACCTCTATGCAATAGTACTGTTTATATTTCTAAAGGCTCTTGTCAAAAGGAATGACATTAGAGAGAATAAACCCAGACAGAAAATACATGACCTATGCATCACATTCATGGAGGGAGATATTCATTGGCACTTGCTCCTGTTGCCTCATGTCGCCTCGTGTCAGGGAAGAACCTTACTCCTGGCTTCACTGTGTGCAAGAGACCACACCAGGCTTCACCTGACATCTTACTGTAAATGATGGGTTTGGATGGAAGATGTAGCCAGGCTGCAGAACCATGAGGGATAATGAAACTATGTGTAAGTTAGACTAAATATATTTTCTGCACTGATGAGAGTAATTACCTCTTACATAAAATTAGAAGTTAGTAGGAAGAGGGATTGCAGAAAAAATGCTGAGATTAAAAAATATTTTCTCTTCCAAAATATTTCAGTTTGGTAATTGCAAGTCATTATTTTTTAGTGCTTTACTATAATTAAAATAGGCATTTATGAGTGAAATAAGCATTTAAAAAGTAAAATGGAAACCTTTTCATCTGACAATCCCAAGTGAGGTATTTGAATTTTTTAATACCTATTTTTAGAAACGAAGAAACAAGAACAGACACTTTCCACCTTCTCAGTCTCAATGAATTTCTGTTCTACGAATGTCTCCATTCTTAAGGGTACAGGGCATCTGAAGACTTCAAACCAACTCAAGGAAACATTTTAAAAATTCATCCTGGTGATATGTTCTCCCCCACAGGGAGAGAGATAGCATATACAGGAGTCTCTGTGCTTCCTTTAGCACACTACCATTTTTAGGTCAATGCCATATACTGAGTGTTGCCTTGTGTGACTCAAGAGCTAAATGCCCTTTTTTTTGCCTCTTACTACATTTTTGTAGCCCTGATAAATTATTGCTTCCTCTCTGTTCTTCATGTGCCTGACAGACTTCCTCTTAGGGAAGTCTGTTGTCTCCGTGAGGACCAGATTAAGATCATTTGCCTTAATCCAGCTCTGACATCCTCAGCACAGGAAACACATGAACCTGTTGGAGCAGGCCTAGAGGAAGGACACAAAAATTAGCAGAGGGTTTTCCTCTCCTATGAGAAAAGACTAAGAGAGTTAGAGCTGTTCAGCCTGGAGAAGAAAAGGCTCCAGGGAGACCTTATGGCACCCTTTCTGTACCTAAAGGGTACTGAAGATGAGGATGAACTTTCTAGCAGGGCCTGTTGTGATAGGACAAGGTGTAATGGTTTTAACCTGTAAGAAGGTAGACATAGACTAGACATAAGGAAGTAATTTTTTTATGATGAGGGTTGTGAAACACTGGCACAGTTGGTCCAGACAGTTGGTATGTGCCCCAGCCCTGGTAAGATTCAAGGTCATGTTGGACGAGGCTCTGGACAACCTGAGTTGTCCAGGATAGTTGAAGATATCTCTGTTTAGTGCAGGGGTGTTGGACTAGATGACTTTACAAGGGTTCCTTCCAATCCAAACTATTCCATGATAAAAAGCTAAATCACTGTGATTCTGTGATGATACAATACTAGAAGCTTTGAAGTAGCTGTTTCACGTTATGACTGTCTTCACTTCATCCTCACACCACCTGTTGTACATTTCACTTTGAAATACAGCAACCACTGAGGAGCACAAGCAGCAGCTGATGATTTCTCTTAAAAGGAACTGAAAGGGGTATGGAACCAGGACAGAGGAGAAAGTGATAATTAGCTATTTTTCAGAATGTTCTAGACTTACAGCATATGTAAAAATAAAGTTGTGTGACTACACAGGAAAGCTCCCTACCTTTACCTTCCTCTTTCATAATCATGCAACTTTTCCTAGAATTTGGAAGCATTAGTGATGAAACACATAAAAATCTAAACTAAAACTAGAAATAATAATTGTGAGCAGCACTAAACAAAAGCACCTAAGTGGCTGAATAACTTGGGATGTAAAAATTAAAGGGAAGTCTGATGAAATTTGAGGATGAAACTCAGGAACGTCTGAAAAAACTTGATGATGAGACTCCTATATTTACCCCATACCTTTCATTCTAGGAGATACCAATTAGTAGTTCAGGTATTTATCTTTGTTTTTCTGAAAACCTGAATTTCAACATTCTTCTGACAGATTCAAGAAAGGAATAGTGGTGTTAAAGTCATTCCAGTTTTTCGTTTTTGAGAAGTATGGGTCCCACTGGAAATCCAGAACTTCGTTTTAAGTACCTGTCTCACTCTAAATATCACATTTGGGGCCCTGGATGCTCAGTGTGGTCAAAACCACATCAGACAGGGCAGCCATTCAAAGGTCAGCTATTCTCTCATTTGACATGCAAACTGTATCTCTGAAAATTTCTGTTCTCTCTGTTTACATAAAAATGCCTAAGAATGCCCATCAAAATCAAACACTACCGTGGTACCTACCTCGAAGCCTGAAAGGACTTAGTTTTAACTTGTTTATTTCATCTCATGACCAATGCAGTTTTTATGCATGAAGAGAGCAGCATCAGACATCTCAGTAATTGAGAAGCAGAAGACTTAAAGAGTTCAGAGACTTGTGAAATTAAATGGCAGTTGAATGAGGTTTTCAGGTGTGCAAGATTGAGCTTAATTGTAGGATCTTAAATATCATTTTGATGCCTTAATCTTATTCTGGGCATTGATATCTGAAAATATAAATTTTACACTTAAACACTAAATGCAAAATTAAAATATTAAACACAAAAGAGTGGATAACAAACAGATGCTATAAGGCTGGCAGCACTAAATTTATTAAATGAGGTAGGAAAAAGGAATAGTTATGATATCTTTATTTAAAATTATTCCTGTCTGTACAGACAAATTGATTAATGTATTTCTCAGGTGAGCCAAAAGTAAGAAATGTATGCACCTAAAATACAAATTAATCAGCACTGCACCACTGTTCTCTATATTGTATTAATTAATTATACCACATAACTGATGCAGATTTATTCACTCTTATGGATTTTGGTAGAGAAGGCAGTAGAGAAAAGCTGCATTTTTCAAAATTTATGAACGTTCTGCAATCATTTAAACTGACAAAATATTCCATGAGATGCTTTTTCTGACAGATCTTGGGAAAAGCATTCAAGAATAATTAGCAGGTTTTTATGTGCACTCATTGATTTATTTTAATGCAGTATTTTCAGTGGGTTTAGTTAGGAGTTGTTAGCATTACAACTGATAAGTTAAAAAAACCCTGTTTCCTAAGAAAGAGAGTCTGAATTCCATACCATTCCAAGTATGTCCACCTGTGAAAAATGCTACACACTGAAAGGAGTACAGCAGAATCCTTTTCTAGATCTGGGTGGTAGCACAGTCCTTTGACCTTGTTCACCTTCCATTCTCATCTCCTAATCGATACCTGGTTTTTTGATAGGAGCAGGACTTTTAGGTTAGTCTATAATTTTTACAGATTGCTTCATTTTTTCTTTTATATGCAACAAATCCATGACTATCTATTTGATACTGAGTAACACAGTAGTCATTTCTTGCCTCACAACATATTTAGCTCAGTTCCTCCTGCTTCAGAAAATCAATTTGTATCACTGGGACTCAAATTCATCTTTCTGTCTAACAAGGATTTAGGAAACTCCCAGCCTTTTTTAAACAAAGAAAGCCAGCAAAGGTGATAGACTTGCATTTAAATATATGCATTTTCTCCATTTGTGTCTTTGGAAAATATCCTAAACAAAGGCAGCTTAGATCAGATGCATTCAAGAGCGATGAAAATACCTAGTCTGTTCAAATCTTTTTCCGGGTCTCTGTCTGGCTGAGAAAACTTCTCATTACACTGCTGAGTAATGACAGTCTTCAAAACAGTTCCTAAGCTACATTCTGAAGGTGGCAAGCTGCAATAAATTTCACCGAAGAGCTGAAAATGAGCCCCCAATGATTTGGAGATATATTTTCATATAGTAGGCTCTGTCTTTATTTGCTGCCACTGAATACAGTCTCCAGCTGAAATGAACAGGATATAGGATAGGAAAGGAAAGGATACATATGCAGCAACTTTGCATTATAGAACAAGGAGTTATTAACTTCTTTCTCTGCTGTTTCAGTGAAATTGCATTGAATTTAGCCCTGAACTGCTTACTAACACAAAGACCTGAAAGAACAAAGAGAACCTAAGAAAAGATGAAAACTAAAGGTAGAAAGAGACTGATTTAAAGATAATGACATGATGAATGAACTAGTATTGGTATTAAGATTCTTGGAACTGCTTTATAATAAATCGGTTACAGGCAAAAATGCTCCAGAGAATATGCTGACAAGTCCTCCTTTTTTCCTCAGTTCTGACTTGACAAGCAGATCATGATTTTGTAGAATTAATTTGCTATTCAAACTTATTTTCCAGTTAAATTTAGTGACTCATCCACAACTAATCTGTAAGGATTTGCTATTTGAAATTTCAGCTGTGCTGTTCAGATTTGATAGGCTGCAGCAAACACACAGCATGTGTTTGTTCCTTGGAGGATGCCTGTAACATCTTTGCTGGCAAGCTTGTCTATTAGAATATTTTTGGAAAGCAGGCACAAAAGGGGCAATAACACTGACAGAAGATTGTGTTCAGACACGCAGAACATGTTTTCAGGGGATGGTTCTATTTCAGGACCCCATCTTCAAGAAAAAAATCCCCCTTAGGTCAGAGGAGTGTCAGACAGTGAGCACACGAAGAACAGAAGGACCTGAATGTTAACCTGCCAGTGGAAGAAAGGTCCATATGGCCATGATGGAAAGGGTAACAGGTACTGGTCCTAGAGTTGTCAGCCATATGGCAAACGAAGTCGATGAGAGACAGTACATGATCATCAATAATAAACACTAAATGTATTGCGATTAGGACTCATTTGCAGTCTAGATGTAAAAATTAAATTAAGCAAAGGAAAACTAAAAGAGAAAGGAAGAATTTACAAACATGTCATTACTGAGCTACGGAATTAGCATTTTTGAGGAAAGCTGTAAGTGCCATCACTTCAGAAACAAAAAGTGGACACACACATTGCAAGGAAATACCCCTGTTTTATTAATTGTGAGAGAGATGGACAAGAGATAATGAAGTATCTTTGTACTGCATTTGCATTCAAGTATACAGAGGAATCAATATTTACAGATTTTGTTTTCCGGCTTCTTTTGCACCCTTGTTACAGAGAGAGTGGAATCTGCATGCAGTGAGTGCATTTAAATGACTTGCAGCTCATTTCCATTTAGAATGTCTGTTTAAACAGCGATTTAACCTCTGGCTGCCTTTGGTGTTGGATAATACATGTTAAATGGTCACCAAGAATTGAGTGGGAAGCACAAGTTGAAGGGAACATACTGAACCTTCCTGGCTTTTTCTGCCTGCTTGTTTTATTTTCTCCTTCACCAAGTCACAGGGAGAGAGAATATAGGCAACAAATCAATATAGAAAAGAAGAATCAGGATATTTACAACAGAAGATGAGGGAAAGGAATGCTCAGTGACTCTCATTTCATCACGTAAAATATGCACTTTCTGATCACCCTCCTGAAACCAAGAATGCAGTACTCCATTTGGTGCTCAGATATGCTGAAGAATTTCAAATACTTGGCTTGATAAAATAAATAGTGTTAAATAGCTCAGATGAAAATAAAATTTTGTTGAAGAACTGAAGATCTATCACCAGAAAATGTGATGGGCTTTCTTTTAGCATTATGATAAAGCTTTGTTTTCTTTACTGTGGGCTTCTCCTGAAATATTGGAAACTAGAACACATCAGGAAGACTTAAGACGTGTTTAAGTCCATGCACAGCAAGTGAAATTCTGAGAGCCATGTACCTCATGAAAAGTAAATAGGTTTTATTCTTTGTTTGGATTTGGGGGGATTTTTTCTCTGTTGGTTACATTTTTATGCTCTCTTTAACTTTCTCTAGTTGTTTGCGTGTGGTTTTTTTAATGTAATCCACATATCAAAGTAAGTTTCATTCATAATTATCTTGCAGTATCGTGGTAGACATGTAACACTGTCATTGTCCTGTCCTGTGCTATGTACAGTATTGTGTAACATAGAAAACTTTTGTTTAGGTTCCAAATATTCCAGATTCAGTGCAGATCTCTAGTCTTGGCAATATTCCATCAAAAGTTTAGTTGAGATATAAAGGTTTTTTGGTCACAGGAATCAACACCTTCATTTAAAAGTAGAACTAAATTGCAAATTTTCCTATATGAGGCAAGTCATTAACCTTTGCCAAATTATTACCTCCAGAGATAATTAACAGTGATCTTGCACAAAGCCTAACTAATAAAGCAAGCTCTCAAAAAATAGTATAAAGAGCAAATGGAGTCTGCCTCCCAGCTAAGGGGCTCATGTCCTTGGAGAAACCAAATTTCTATGAACATAAAAGAAACTCGGGTGAAAAAAAAAAAAAGAGAATTACTTTAATCTAATAAACCCCTGCGTATTGGTCATCTTAAAATTACCTGTGATGTTAGAGTAGACAATTTATCTTAGTATCAAATAAACCCTTGGTTACATTAATTAGACTATAACTCAATTAAAAATAATAAAAATTTTCACTAATTATTCAGTAACTAACCTGCTCTGAACCTGATGAGATATGAATTTGCCTAGTTACATAAGAAAGTTAAAGGCTTAACATGGGAAGCCAATGCCCCTGGTTGGTCTATTGACTTCAGTGCTAACTTTATCTGATTTTCTCTTTTACTGTTCTCTAATATATGTACAGAAATATTGAATGAATTTACAGGAGTATTATAAAGATAAACACATCTTAGAAGAATCCACCAGGTGTAGCACACCTTACGTTCTCCCATCTCCTGGCAGTTGCATGAATTTTATGAAGTTGCAGGGAAAAATCACTGTGATTTTATTGCTCTGTGTAATTATTTATAATAATCTAGGAATATGATGCATTGATTCATGCTATAATCCTGTAAACAATCAAATAAAATATAAAATTATATGTGTATCAGAATCAAGCAAATTAAATTGAATATTTACTGTTGTCACAAAGGCTCAGGAAAGTAATTCTTTACAACAGATTATGAGATCTGATTTCAGAACAGTATCATAATGGCATTTTCCTCCTTATGAATTAACTCAAAGAATAGGGACTATGGTATCAAGACAGACCAACAGCCTCAACAGCCTATCTTTCTCCTTTGTTGTGGTACTTTTTTATTACATCTGTCAGTTCCTGAGGGGAAAAATAAGTGGAAATTAGGCCATTCATACAAGGTAGGTGCATACTTCTCAGTCATTTCTCATTCTGTTATTGAATCCTCTTGGGAGCGATATGAAACTTTTCATATAATCCATCTACTTGATGAATCACTGTCTTTGAAGTCAGTCACAGTCTGACTGTAAGGATGACTGCCACAAGGGTATTAACTGGTCATCTGGAGCATCTTCTCTCAATACAGAGCATCTAGGACTGCTCTGTGCAGTGCTGATGAGGCTAAGGGAGCAACAGTCATCCTCCACATGGGCTCATGTTTCAGTGATCCCATGCCGTTAGAGAACAGCAACATCCAGGAGTAGGAAACCAGGAAAATTGTATTTTAAGACAATGTTAAGCACTTAGGCCTCTGCCATTTCTGATCAAAGCAGATCATCTTCAGTAAGATAATATCTTGCACAATTAGAAACAGAAAACATAATTTATAAACTACACAATACAAAAATAAAACCTTGCTAATGACCCAAGCCTAAGAACCCTGTGTTCTCCACCTTTTCTGCCACTGACTCCTTTTCCTTTATTAAGATCCTGGCATATGGTTTTTCTTCATTTTGTGCATGGCTGCCTTGCTAAGACACTGATGTGGGCAATATGATATTGATGTCAATGAGACATCTAGTTGTGGGCTTCTTTCCTCCATTTATTTCAACAGCTGAATATAATTCTTTATTTTGCCTTTTTTATCATTGGGCAGTTGGACCTTTTCACGGAAAAACCTAAAAATATACATGGAAATTAATGTTTTACTACCAAAACCTCTCTTGCTAACACAAAGCAGTGACCATGAAGTCACAGCTTTATTGAATCTGTTAAAAAAACATTTGTGTAGTCAATAACTACAGATCTTTCAAGCTCCTCAAATTGGGCTGAGTAGTTTTCTTGAGTGTTTTAGTATTTGCTTTATCTACAAATCAGAAAAGTACCATAGCAGTTTGATAGATTTTTGTATTTGGGGTTATTCACACATGCATGAGGTTAAGCTAGGGCTTACTGAACTGCTGATTAACTAATTCTTCTGATAAGTTACAGGAGGTCTTTATTCCCAGACTGAATAAATGCTTACATACTTTCGGATCAAAGATTTACATTAACAAATTGAACATTACTTTTCTTCTAAGGCTTTTACATGTAATAGGTTTTGCATGTAATACCACAGTCCCTCCATGACAACAATCTGTAGGAGATTCCCTGAAAGCTATGCAAATACATGAGCATGTGAAAAGTGAGGGGATTCAAAAACTGACTGAATTTTGGCAGGAAATTCCTGTGATATTTAGTTCTTACACATATGCAGGAAAGGATATAGTCAGAAAAAGAGTGGTGCAGAACAAGACAAAAGGAAATATCAAATTCTGTGTAGTCACACTGATAGATAGAATGCCCTGACCTTAACAAATAAAGCTAATGATCAGATGGGAGATGCACATGTATACTGAACTCTTAAAGCTAGAGCAGAACAACTGCAGCAAATTTAAAAATCCAGGAGACTTGTTCTGAAAATTTTTAGCTCATGGTAGCTTGTAGAGGTGACCTCATAACACATGGAATTTACAACTGTTATGAATAATATTCCATGTCTAGCATCACCCAGTTTTAAGTGTCTTTCCCTTATTTGCCAAATTATTTTATTTTACTCTTACAATTTGATTCAATGCTACAGCAACAGGTAATACATAATTAAGAGTGCCATCAAGGTCAATATTGAAATTCATAACTTCATTAATAATAAAGAACAGCTAATGGTGTGAATGTGGAATTAGGAAGAAAATCGATACATTCTGTAGGATTTTAGAGAGAATAATAGAAAAACAAGGCTGAAAGGATGCTCCAGGCCCCAGCTATTCCATCCACCTAACAAGAAGAATCCTGTCCTCATCACTGTCTGGCCTCCATTGGACAGACACCATTTTCCCCCACCACAAAATTTCATAAAAATTTTTAAAGTAAACTTGTAATTCCATATTGTAATGAGGATTTTCACATTTTTTTCCAGAGATAGAGGTTAAGACTATCTGAGCTAATAAAGGTATAATGTTAGCCATTTGTTCACATTCTATTTAATGGCTAATTTGGAATGGACATCCCTCATGTTGTTTTGTTTAGCTCTGGTTAATTCCCTCACTACTAAGCTGTAACATTGAAGATGTTCATCTCTTCTTTTTATATGTTTTTCCACGGTGTAGAACAGCTCCAACACAATAATGTGTTTGAGTCTCAGCACAAACCAAACTGATATTTTAGGAAGTCACTAAGTATCAGAATGAATAAAATTTTTGGTCTGAAATAAGTAGCAATAAGGCTTCAACATGATCTCATTTTTCCTGTTGCCCACAAAAATTCACCCTGTACTTAGAAACACTTTTTTCTAATTTAACTTTTATGCAAACATCTAAGTTTCTAAGTGGAAATACATGTTTTTACTGAAGAGTATTTCTCTGATTCTAATGTTTCAGCAACAGCATCTTGAATTTCATTGCATCTATGTGTTACAAGTTATCAACTTGAAATATGTCTTCCCCAAATCATCAGAAAACTCATCCCAGAGAAAGAACCCGAGTTTTATAATTCAGCACCTTTTTGTGGTACTTTATGTCATCTGCATAAGTATATATTGTATTGTTGAATTGTATTTCTCTATTTCTAAAAAAAAAGTCCATTTTTAAAGTTTTAAGGTATACAGAACTGTCTGTTCTAAGAAACCAGACCCGCTTTGAGCTCATGTTCTCAAGAATAAATAATCAAAGCAGAGTGAAAGTTATTCTCTCTACACAGAAGAAGATAGTCCAATCTTCTTCAAAATAACTGTGAAATGACTATAAAAGAGGTTTAAGAATCAAAAAGAAATGACACCATAGACAGGGCTGTGTTGGAAGTAAATAGAATCAGAGAATAATAGAAGAGGACAGACTGAGGACAGGAGTGCACTTGTCCAGAGAAGTGCACAATGCACACACCAACTTAAAGATAACCTCTACTCACCAAAACCATGCTCTATCAAATAGATTACTTCTTAGAAGAAACTTCTTGTCAGGCAGATGTAATCATATCAGAAGTCCTATGCTGTCCTATCTGGGAAGATATACAGAAAGCCAATCCTCAAACTATAAACGATTTTGGAAGAAGGTCATAACACAAATCTCTTTTTCCAATTATCTTTTCTCCTCTTCAGATAAAGCCCTTCCTTTTCAAAATGCTCAGAAACAAATTTCTGTACACCCACACACACCAAATAAGGTCTGACTGTGCCAAGGCAAGAAATGCAAAATCCTACAATACATTTATCACACTCACCACAAAGTACGTTCACCTTGCCCCCATCTCATAGAACACCCAGAATATAACCCACTTCTTTCAGTGCATTACACATCACCACAGAAGCTCTGTGCATGAAATCAAACAACTGCTTATACAGCAGAGTAAACTTTCTCAGAGTAATCAGTAAGTCAGAAATAGCCATTTACAAGGAAGATAATACCCTTCACAAATCAATCATCTCATCTGACTTCTCAATCTCTGACCTTTCAACCCAGATCTGCAATAGAAATCTACAAAACACCCTCAGAAGACGAGACTGGGAATGAAAATCTGTGACCACTAGTATATTGTGTCATGGTTTTAAGCCCACTACCTGGATCCATTTCTAGATGCAGATGATACTGTACCTACAGATCTGGAAAACTGAGCTTGTTCCATCCTGATATTAGAGTGACAGGGTATCATGTTTATCATCTACAACAAATACAATATTTGCTAAACATAACATTCCTAAACTGATGACCTGGACAGCTTTCAGTACCCAAGAGTTTTCAGGGAGCAGCAAGGGCCAGCTGCTCCACAAGGAAAGGTGAGCCAGCAGCCAAATGTGACAGACTATGGGAGCAGTGTCCTAACCAGCAAGCAGGCAGCATGCAGAGCAGTGATTTCAGTTCCGAAGAGGCAATGATCAAGAGACTCATCAGGGTTAGACAAAGCACAGTGTGTTGTCCCGCTAAGACTCACGGAGGTGGGAGATTGGGCAGAGTCATAGTCACTGCACAGTTCTGGTGTGTCATGGGCAGAGGTAGCACAAAAGTGTTAGCTAAAAGAAGTTCCCAAGAGAAAGAAATGGCAGGCCCTCACTTCTAGGTCTAATTCTTGCAACAGCTCTTTAGCAGCTACCTTGGCCAGCTGAATTCCTAGAAGGGGAACACTCTCCAGGACCTAACAACAGTCTTACCAGAATCAGTGTGAAGTGCTTTCTAAACTATAAATGTCAATTGATAACCATTTCTGAGAGCTGGAGAAATGTCAGAGAATGGAGAACTGCAACTAGAATCTCAATAATCAGAAAGGGAAATCTTGACTAGGAAGTCTCAGACATCTTTGTTGAAAAACTGGAACATTATGATGTAAAGATTTCTGAACAGAATTGTGGAGTAGTTTAGAGAAGACAGAGAGAACTTATTAGACAAAATTTCTGCTTCCTCTAAATTTTACTTGGTTGATTGTTTAAAGGCAAATGAGTTGATATAGTTTAATTGGGCTTTTCATCAGCATTTGATTTAACACTACAAGAAATTTTGATTTAATGTTTGATTTTCTAAATCTCCCTTTCAGAAGGAAATAACATTGTAAAGTCTTGCATGCATAATTAAATAATCTTAAAGAAATAAATATGAGTTTCAAATATGGAAGAAAATATCTTACTTCAAGAGAACCAGTTTTACCTTTGATACCTTTTAGAGAAAGAAATGCAAAAATGCAGTTAGTGGAGAAGACAAACATATCAAGCACCTCAACTAAATCTCTCTGATCAAAAATTTTAAAAGTATTTCTTTCTCCCTATTTTGAAAGACTACGTGTTTTCTCTTTTCACTTTCATTTATTTTGCCGTTTTTCTGATGGACATATTATATAGCCCCCTCACTGTCACTTTCTCGTTTTAATACTAAGTACAGTCTGGCAGGTGCTCATCACAGTCATGCAAAAGAGACATGTACAGTACAATATCATATTTGTACCACTCAGGGAGCTTAGAATTCAAGTTAATAAGACCAGTCGTAGTAAATATTAAGCAGTAAACACATTTCCAGGGTAGCATATAGATAGTATTGTTGAGTGAGAAGGAGGTAAATAAAAAGCCATCCTCATTCAATCAATAAATGAGGTCATGAGTTAAGCTATGTCTCACCAGTGCTCCACCCAGTTCAATACCCTGCTTCTGGAAAGAGCCCACACTTAGTACTTCAAAAGAATGAAAAGCTATTGACAGAACCCATCATTATGTGACAGAGCATTCTTTTCTGACCTGTTTAAACAAAATACTTACAAATGGCATGCTGATCTCAGCATGAGTGAAGGGCAACATTCAAAATGCTTCAGGAGTCACTTGTTCCAACTGAATGGCATTGTTCTACTGTGTGCTTTCTCTTCTTATCATTTTCCAGACATTTCCAGGCTCATTATATGAGGTATTGCAGCAAACTACTGCAGCTCCTACTGAGAAAAGCAGTGAGTGCCAGCACACAGAAAACCTTGAAGGGTAGCCCCTCTTCTCTGCTTTTAGCCATATTGGTCTTGGCACACAAGTTAACATGCTCCAAACTGCAAGCTTGGTCTTGTCAACATATCACACTGGAGTGCTAATCATTAATAACTTATTCTGAGACAATATTGACAGCTGCTTTGCTTTATTATCAATGCCATCTGTGCCCAGCAACCCACAGTCTCCTTTCTACTACTTCTAAGCTTGCACTCCAAATGTTTTTCAGGCTGCAACAAGCAGAATGGAAATAACAGCTTGAGCTTCTTGAGAAACACCACCAGCCAACTCAGGGAGCCCAGAAGATAAGGAATAATATGAGTGTAGAGTCCTACTGAGTTTTCAGCATAAGCCAGCTTTATGAATACATGCTGCCATATGCCCTCTTCCTACTAATGATCACTTCCACTGCTTCTGAAGACCAGTATCATGCACGCTATGTTCAACTGGTCTTCTATTCTGAGCAGTACTAAAGCCTCAAGAAGATTGATTAAAAGATAACGGTATCTGTAGCATTTTTAAGTCTCCTTACTATAGTAATACTATTTCATCACAAATTTCACTCACTCTCCCAAGACTGAAGAGAACAAATATTATAAAAACGTGGCTCCCAGTCTTCTGCTGTGCCACTTGAAGATTTTTCACTTGTGAGTTTCTGAGGTGTTTTCACTTCAGTACAGGATTGATAATAGCACTTGTCCTTGCTAACTAAAGTGCATTCCTGTGAACAGATGAGAAACTTCAGATTTCAGAGGTAAATTTAGCATAACTCAAGAAAGACATTTCAGTTTTAAACAGACACCTACCTACCAAAATTATTGTAAAAATTCTAAGGAAAAAGAACTGAGAGTATTTATTCAAGCCTCTCTTGTGAATCATCTCAATTGGGATGAAGATGCTGAGATAAAATGCATAAATAGACAGATAAGTGGTTGTTCTGTGCTAGAAATTTGGAAAAAGAAGGGGAAAGCAAAGATTTTCAAGAGAAATAGAAAAACTTTTAAGTTTGGGTAGCTTTTTAAAGTACATGCACTTTTGATTTTTCTATAGCTCTATTTTTAGCAGAAGAGGAATGAGCCCAGAGGTCTATCATTTCCTTTGGAAAAACTGTCTTGTATATAAGTGAATTTTATCACTTGCAATTTTTAATTTAGAGAAAATAAAAAGATAAATTCTTCACATGTGTGTATGTATGTATGCAAATGTAAACATTCAAATGCAAACTCAGTCTAAAGCAGAAAGATCTGGAACAGATGGCAGAAAGTATTTGGAATGTCAATTGAAAAAAGGCTGTCAGTGGTAGACAATGATACCTCCATCAAATAATAAAGGAAAAACTCTACAACAAAAAAAGGAGTTCAGGTAGTTCATTAAGAGCACTTGCCAGGAAAAGAAGGGAGTGCTTCCTGGCTGAAGAAGATACATTTTTAACTATCCAAGGAAGGGACTGGGAGCTCAGAAAGTTTGTCTGCTTTTACCAATCTCATTACTGATCTAATAAAATACACTGTCTCTGTAGAACTTGCCTCTATTATATCTTTAGAAATCATAGGTTCGGCAGCTTCATTACTACCACCATGTAAAAGTCACAAGTCATCATGAAGAGAGGGTCTTCAGAAGGTTGATTAGAGGCTGTCACTTCAGGATAAGGGTTTTGTAGGCCTATGGTGGGTGTGGGTAGGCACAAAAAGATGATGAACAATAATTACTACGAACTCATTAGATGCAATTATCTCACACGGGTGACTTGCCAGGACTGATAACATGCTGTCAAATCCAACACAGAAAATTTTTTTAGCCTAAATAGTGGAGGTTGCGATCTATGGTCTTCAGTTCTCAATGAATGAGCACAATTTCTGTTAGCACACTGTTCATTGTGCTTCCTCACCACACTTGACTCTTGACTGTACCCATTAGTAGTCAACACAAAGAAAACCACAGTAACCCTGCCTCCTGTCTTATCACAGGCCCAACCTCAACAGAAACAGAATCTACCAGAGGGTTACAATGCTTTGAAAACTGGATTGTGTGTATCTACCCACCTGTAATAAGACTGAATCCTGCCAAATTGGTGTCTGTTTCATGTTACCTGCCCTCTCTGGATGACAATAAGAAACCTAATGAAGAGAGGGCACACAAGAAACCCAGCTGACAAGAGCTAACAGCATACCAGGGCACAAAACATGCCCAGGAGATACTTCTCTCAACATTGATTCAGGATTCTACAGGAGCGTGCAGTGGCTGGTGAACAGTGTGAGACTTGACAGGTCTACTTTGAAAAAGGAGTAGAAGAAAGGCTTTTTTTTTCATTTAGTCATTACTCTGTCTATCACACTGTAAAACACCTCTCCCCTAGATCAAGTTTTCAATACCATACACCAAGTCATCAATAGTTCCTGTTAGTTTTAATAGGTTAAGTGCGGGGAACATTTGATCTTGTCTCTCAATTCTCCATCCCTTTTTGCCATTCACAGCATTAAAAAAATTTAAAAACCAGCTCAGTCTTTCTCCAGCAACTAAAAGCATGAAAACAAATTATATTGATTATTTCAATAACACTGAAAACAGTTAGGAATAAAGACTGAATAATCACTCATTCAGAAGAATTCTAATTAAGAGAGTGATTTACATATTAACAATAAGGTAGAAATCTTAAGGATTGGGTTTTTTTCATTATTATGATTGCTTTGGTCTATTCTAAATACAAGGAGCATTATTTATAAAGTCTAGTAGCCTCTGATGTACATACATTTAGCTAAGGTTCCACTAAGTTATCCCTCTATTTCATGACATTTGCAATCTCAGATAGAACAATTATCCTCTCTCTTCAGACAGAATTTAAATGTCAAAATAAAAGGCTGTATCAATGGTTTTTACAGCCATAATTGTGGCTTTGGAAATCATACTGGATGCCATGTATGGAAAAGAGAGTGTTGTCTGTATCGATATCTAGGGTAGCCCAAATGGTGTGCTAAGGAAGTGTTTATTGAACTTGAAATTTGCCGAAGTGCAGACTGACATAAGGTCCTCTACCAGACAGAACAAGCTGAACTGCAAAGATGGAAAAACGATTTTCTTTTTCTTCTCATTTTAGTAAAAAACACAAGGTTCTTTGACCCAATACAATTTTTACCTCAGAAACAAAAACTGAAAGAATTTTCAGGCTTTACTGGAGGACATTTGAGGAGGTCAGTGAAAGCTAATCTGTCTTGGTTTACAAATATTGAATCAAATACTGACTGAATAATCTCCAAGTCACTATGAGGAATTTCTAGCTATGTAGAGAAGTGTTCTGTAATGTACAGAAAAGTTGTATGCAGGCAAATCGACTTACTACTAATACATGATAGACCTGAAGCCATCAGACCTGACCTGTCCCAGAGAACTGCCCAGACCTGAGATTTTCCATCTCTACTGTCCTAGAGGCTACTTAAGCCCGGCTTGTGCTTAAAGAGCTTGGAAACTCTTCCTATCAAGCTGATACTTGGGATTCTTCTAAGAAAGTATGGTGTCATGTGATATCTCTATGGGAACAGATGGATTAGATGAAAGCTGTACATCTAGGCAGAGCCAGAAGTTTATGTGAATAATATCCAAGTGTACCCTGGAGTGGTGTGCCCTGGGAGTTGGCTCTGGCTTGCTCAAGAGGCAGCACTGACAGCACATCCAGCAACAAAGTCAGACACAAATTACATGGGTCATCACTTGATCTGACGGTGTGTTTGGTCTTAGGGCCAGAAAAGTGTCAATGCAGTGACTCAGTCTGAATCCTCTCATTCTAACAGCAGTTTTGGCCTTGCTGGAGTCTCCTGGGCTGTGTCATGTTGGTGGACAAAATTACAATAATGACACAAAATAAGTCTGGAAGTGACTCCAAAAAGGGATCTAATTCAAAGCAGAACTAACTAATGTTTGCAGTTGTAAATATTTCCAAGATCATTTTTCCAGTGCTTTGCTTTCCATTATTATTACAAATAGAAAGTCTCTTCTACTGCCTAAATTCTTTGACCTTTCTCACAAAAAATGGTGCCAGTCAACAGTTGACTGTTTTTTTAAAACCCTAATTATTTTTAATTTTCCCAGGTGGACTTTCTTTCTTACTAGAACCTTTTGGTCAAGTGACTGAACAGGGCAGGAAAAGGTACATTCACTCCACATTTAAGATCCCTAGATGGATCTCATGAGGAGGGACAAGGTGAATAACCAAAGATCAGCCATCATTTTTTTTTTGTCTAAGCTGTAATAAAGATTTCTGTAGAATCCTACTAATTACAGCCATGGCATTAAAGTCCTTCTTACATCAGACACAGCCCTGTTACATGCCTTGTTGTTTTTCCAGTTTGTTAGTGCACCTCTGATTTGTAACTTGTCTTGTAAGGGCTCTGAAATTCATTATCTAGAAAATGGTTTATGACTATCTTTCCCATAGTCTATGCTACTAATATGTCTATCACAGAACTGCCATCTAAAAACCCAATGCAAATGCTCATATTTTGCATTATATTGTGAGATACCACATAGGAAAAAAAAGTCTATAAAGAATGCCTGAGAAGTTATTAGCTTATAAGTTGTGGCACTATCCATTAAGCCCACTGAAATCTAAGAAGCAGTGTATGGCAAACTTTGGTTTTAATTACTCTTAGGAAAAGCAAAATCCAGTATCACCTAAGACTGCAAGGATTTATTTATTAAAACTTGCAAATGAGCAAAATATTTCAGAAGAAAAAGCTATTAGTACATTGCAGAGCAATCAGACAGACAAATCTCTCTTACATTTCCTCTGACACCTCTGCCAGTTTGTTCAGATTTAGTGTGCCAGAACCTCCTGATGTTTTGGTGGTGAATCCACTACACAGTTTCTTGACCCTGACCTATTTCAGCCACTGCTTGGGACTGTTGATGACTCCCTTACACTCATCCAGTTGAAAATCGGTCTTGCCTGCCTGGTTGGTGCAGATATACCAAACCTGACCATGCAGTTCCACCCTGTAACTTCTGTATTTCCTGTTTCAAAAATATTAACTGCTGTCCATAACAAATGCCTGTCCCAAGTTTGGTATCACTTATTGATCATTTTTAAGTCTACCAAAATATATGATAAATGCTCTGGTCCAATGTTACATCTTTTAGCTATCCCTTTTATTCATGCTAACGGTTCTAAGTGCTGAAATTTTACAAGATCATAATACATTGCCACTGAACACCTACCTCTGCCATGTGCTGAAGGAAAACCTCTGCAGAAGAGTTATCATTAGAAAATGTGTCTCTGGATCACAGAGAGTCTAGCTCAGTCTGGAGTATTGGCTTACACTATCAGGGAAGGTCTGTTCCTCTTAGAAGTAGCAGCAAAATGTTCTGGATTAGTATCTCATGGAATATAATATTTAATGCAAACACAGTATGACAACTGACCAGAAGCAGTGGCAGCACCTATTTTATTTATATTACCCCTTAACAATTTCATTCTCAAGAAACTAGCCTAACAGAGTAATTAACTATCTAGGACTGAGTGCAGTCCCAATTCACATTTAGGCTTTTGTTTAAGTGACTGAGATTACTCAGGACTAGTTCTTCTAGATCAGCTGGTAGTCTTAGAAGGAAAGTGAGTTCTACTTATAACGAGACATAATGATGGGAACACTTCTATACTACTACGTCCTTCTAACTCCATTACATTTTGTTACCATTTGATTACTGCTTGGTATTGAAATCACTGAGCACTACTCAGGCTGGATACATTTAAGCAGGAAACATAATAATATATAAGTCCAGGTACCAAGCACATGGGTTATTCACAAGCACATATCCACCTGCATAAGTCGACCAATTCTCTATACCAAGACTTCAATTTGAAAAAAAATAATAATTTATGCATATCACGAAAGTAAATCTGTTCCAAGCAAAACTTAAAACATTTTTGTTAATATGCTGCTGAGTCAAACAAAGTATATTAAATGTTTTTCATTTAGAAACAGAAACTGCACACAGACATCTGGAAAAACTACTACATGGAACCAGTTTTATGCCAAGATCTTCTGCTTATTTCCATTGACATAGTGGCCTTTCTGGTCAGGATGCCAAGTCTGCCATAATCAGCAGAGTTAAGGGCTCTCAGCTCTTCAAAAGATTGGAACCTAATTGCTGCAAATTTAGTTAATGCCAAAGGGGAAAGACAGTCATCAGGATTTGGGCCTTTGCCCCAGCAGAGCAGTACAAATAACATCTATAATCATTAGGCAGTTATCAGCACAGTGCTGAGAACTGGGCTGTACAGAAGCCTGTCTGCAAATCTGATGAACTTAAAAAAAAAAAACAAACAACTAATAAGCTTTGGGTTCAAAAGGTTTCCTTTAATGCTCACCAAGCATTTTCATTAAACAGAAGTAACTACACAAATTTGCTATTTAGCAATAATGAGTCATATCAGAGCTGGATACCTCTTGATCTCCTGTTGAGATGACAGCATGCACCATGCACTGGTCTTCTCCCAACATGAAACAAGTGTTAGTAGATTTATTCTTAATGAGCTCATCACATTGAAGTACCAGTTAAAAGGAGTAGGTCACAGATTATGTTTGTTTAGTTGTCCCAGTATGTCTTGTTAATTCAACACACAAATGTGGTACTGTGGATAGGAAGCATCTCCAATCCATCGTGCCTGACCAGTCTCTGCAGTGACATTTATAAGCTTTCTCTCTGCCTGAACTTGGGGTAAATTGACACAACTCCAAGGCCAGGTCCACAGAGTGAATTTTATCAGTGCGAGCTTTGAATCTGACCCTGCACACATACTTTGTCCTCTCGTCATATTTTCTGACCTCTTTTACCACTGGTAAAAATATTAAGCAAAGTTGGTTGTGGCCCTGATTGGATTTGACAATCTTAGAGGTCTTTTCCAACCTTAACAATTCAAAGTCTGGGGTAGGGAGACAGTTTCCAGCCCTATTATACTGGTACTTTCGGATCATATTTCTGTTTATGCATTTACCCTTCTCATGCATGCCTTAGTCATGCAACCCTTTGGATTCAAAGATTATTAGATCATGAAAGGAAGATTAGGAAGGAGAGGACACAGTCCTAGGATGCAGGGATCTGCTGAAAGACCCACACTGCATTTTCATCAAGGTACATAAGAAACTTGGGATCAACTGGTGGGTATTATTACTGCTCATAACAAATGCACAGCCACATTGGCAGATATTATTGCCTTGAGAACACCACAATGGTTCATTTCCAAATCCCCACTCTCCAATGAACCCTGCCTGCATACCTCTTGTTTTAATGCCTTTCTGGACAACAGAATATCCTTCACATGAAAGTAGGGTACTTGCTAGAGGAAGATCTTAAAGACCCAGAAATTCTGCTGCATCTCTGTAATTTTTTTGTGTATGGGAATGAGGTTTACCATTTAATCCATGACTTTACTTCTCTGTTGGAAAATGCTTCTGATTTGATGTGCAGTCTTAATTCCTTTCTCTTGCATGGGAAGACATCCAGTGCTACATCAGGAAGGAAAGGTATAGGTTAAGATGAAATAACCTTATATAACCATTACATACTAGCATGTTAATTTTCTTGCAGATGCATCATCTCCCCTACTATTTTTCTAACACCAATCTCACTTTAAATATTCTGTCTTGGATTTCATAGAAGAAGCAGTATGTCATGATGCTGTATGAACACTTAGCAGATGCTATTTCCACTGAAATCAATTTTGTGTCATAGCCCATTAGGTGCTTCAAGGCAATGGAAGATTTGAAACTACAAAAGCTTTAGTAGGGCATATAGATTACACAATAGAATCTTCTGCTTGTCAGGATATGCTTAAACTGCAACTTTGATGGTGAAGATAGCTAAAAGGGTTTCTATTCCTTTTTTCTCTTCAGTTTTGTTTATAGAGCTATCTTGGAAACCACAGCACAAACTGAGTTTTGAAGTAATTAATCTTAAAGATAAACCTTTCTCTTATTTTGGTGAAGAGGGGCTGGATCCAGAACACAGTGGTGTAACCCCACTAAGAGTTGTACTCACACAAAGAAGGGACAACATTGTTGCAAGAGCACACTAGCAAGAGTAGGAGCTCCTTAAGTATGTTCAGTGCCTGCAGTCAGTGCCTTGTTACTTCACACCTACCCAAAAATTTGTCCTATGAAAGACTAGCTCTTGCAACTCAAATTTTGGTCAGTAATCAGTTTCCCAAGAATTTGTTCCCTGTGATTCTAAACATATACAGTGATTTTTCATCAACTAGGGCTAAATTATACTCCATGAATGCAGATAAAACACAAGAAAATGCTACATATTAATGGTGTCAATGCTGACTTCCTTTTGAAAGCAAGGGCGTTAAGGAAGGAAGAATTTGCCATTATTGATAAATGATCTATCTCCAGACCAAAAGCATTTCAGTGAAGGAAAGAGTCAACGCACAATAGCACATCTATGGAGCAGTTTACAGTGGCTACACAACACAGAGTTCCGTAAAAAGTAAGAGTAGATCAATAAGAGTAGAAATAGCATGAAAGCTCCTAAGATGGAATGCATAAATTCTCTCACCTGGAAGTACAAGTTGTAAAAAAAAAAAAAAAAAAGACATTTTGAGCATAAGGTTTTTGTCATGAGAAAGCTGTAGCAGCAATACCACTTACCAAGTGTTGCCTTTGCTTCAAACAATCATCACTTTAGACACAGCATGAGACTTCGTTATCCACCTCCATTGCTTTCATCATGGCTATTCCTCCATGTATTTTTCTACTTTCCTTGCCCAGAGTTGATTGGCTTGGCTCCCAAAAGGCATCTTTGACAGTCTGCTCTCACCAAAAATCCTCTGCAAGGTTGCTTCAGACACTATGTCACACTCCCTGTAATTACCTGACCTCTTTCCAGGTGTCTTGCATCTTCATTTATATCTTACTTAATTGCAGGGACTGGATTAAAACAAAAGCATTCACTGTGTTGTTCCCCTCTGTATATTGAACCAATATATGCATCACTGCAGTGCAAACGTGGAGGTTAAGACTGTGTTTACCAAATAACTCTGTCAAAACTTGAGATGTTTGTTCTGCCTTTACACACAAATGAAAGAGAATTTGGCCAGCATAGGAATAAAACCTGAGTATTAAACCCTGCTTCGTTCACTCAATGCACCATTCCACTCTGCCAATAGTTCCACCTATTATGAGCTATTGCTCAAGGGTGCAAGACTATAGGAGTCAATGTAGAAAAAATGGCAGATCTGATCCACAATGTATGAAGTACTACCAAAATCCATGAAAAATAAAGATAAATGAAAAATACTTGGTATTGTAATCCATTTAATGTTTTGGCATCCCAAATTGCCTCACATTACATTGTTTTTGATGTGTTTCTTTAAGGCAGCAATGCTTAGAAGTAGTTTTGCAAATATACATCCTCCTTAATTTTCACATACTTGTTACCTAAATCAATGTCCAAGTAATTAATCTTATACTCAAAGTCTTAGGCCTCTCTGCTGTGTTTTACCTGTAAACACATCTCCTGATCATCTCCTTTCTCGGGAGACATCATACAGCTCCTTTCAGTGCTTCTGCTCAAACTGCGTCAGAAGTTATGCTGTTTCTCTTACAGACTCAGTAATCAGACCTCTCTAGGACACACCATCCTTTCTGCTTTACTTTTTTTCTTGCTTTTGGCAGGTTCTGTATTCTATCAAATTCCTTGATGTTTTCCAGGCTTATCTGTGATGCTGTATGAATACTGTATATCCCCTGGAAACAAGTAACCCCTTAATTCTGTAATTTTGTGCTATATGCTTCAAGAATTTTTCTGGACTATATTTATGTTGGACTTTGAAATCCCTCAGGTTTATAAGATAATAGCTTGAATGCAAGTACAAGAACTGAAATACAAGTTAAAAAGCTACATGAAGAAAGATCAGGACTCTCGACTGGGATTTAGAAGATCTGGCATTATGCCTTGACTCAGATTCTGTGTGTGATCATCAGTTACAGCTGTATCATTATAAAACTGAAGTTTCTAAAGGGAGAATGAAGTTCTGTCTCCGCCCATCCTCTCCAAACCATCGCCTGGGAGATGAATTGAAGAGATTCTGTATGTCCTAGGGTGCTAAAGTATTGGCAGGAAATTTCAACACCCAGATGTTTGAACACTTAGTCCTTGTGTGCTTCAGAAAGTACGGCCTAGATCTATATATAGTCTGCATTTGCAAGTTTGCAATCTGTACTTGCAGCCGATTAGGACTTCCGTGACCTAGTGGTGTAGATATAATGTTATTTTTTTAACTTTTTTCCTAGCCTTCAACATCTTTTTCATCTGTTCTGAACCACAACCATTGAGATCATAGCTTACTCTGGGTACAAAATTCTCAGTAAGATAACAGTTAGGGCATACATATACCTAATATTAATTAGGACTGCAAAATGTTCAAACAAATACCTTATATTCTGCACAAATTTGGTGACTACTTTCAATATGAAAAAATATATCTTTTGAACCTTAATATTTTCAGTACAAATTTACAGCCTCTTTTTTTAATCAGCCTTTTTGTTACTAATATTCCTCACCTTTTTTAAACAGGAGTATCAGGAAAACTTTTATATTTTAATTTTTTTTCAGACCTGAGCAATCCAATCTCAAAATGTTTTCAATTCACCTTACCTTTAACATCCACTGCATGGCATCTCTTAGGAGTTATCCTTACACTTGTGCACTGAACTTTTCAGAACCATTAAACAACCTTAGAGTTGTGCTAACAGCAAAAGGATTACTTACACTCTAGTTGGAAACTTGGTAACAAATGTGGACTACTCTGAACAGATCCCATGACACCAACATAGCAGGAGACAAACAACAAGCCAAACAGCACTAGTGATCTCTTGGTAGTATCAGCATTTACATTAGTATTAAAACAAGTAAACCCAGGGCTTCTTTAGCCCCTTGTTGCTTCTCATAACTGGGCAATAGGGTTTAGAAATACATACTAAACAAGGCACTTGAGGCACCTCACAGGGTCTTGAGGCCTTTGGTGATTAGCACATCACACTTCTGCCTTAGGGGACTTCCTCTGGGTACTCATCAGATAGTCCACCACAATGTGCCCTAGTACCAAGGTCATGGAGCTAAACCAGGCAGCAGAATCTGAGTTCCTGGAATCAATTTCCCTAATCGACTTAATTAATTTAAATTGATTAATTTAATTAATTGATTGCTTAAATTAATTTAAATGTCATTAATCACTTTACTTCATAACTCCAATGACAGAATTACAGTGGGAACCAAAGCACAAAGTAAACAAGCAATCTGGAGAGTCAAGTCAAATGTGAGGCAGTTAAAGCTAAAATAATGGTATAAACACAGCACATTAATGTATTGCAAGGTCACAGCTGCTCAGACAGATGAGGACTGTGTCCACCTTAGCCTTTCAATATTTTTTAAGTATTCTGAGGGGATGAAAACCTGTCTACTCCTGGCTGCTATGCAGCCACAGATTATGACTGAATTTAACCAAGGAATTCAAACCAAGAAATGCACATTCCGGCACTGAGTACAGCATTTCCCTGGAAGGTAAGAAGTGATACTTCCAAAGGACAGTTAGTGGTCCTTCCAGTCCCTGTTTGGGGTCCCTGGCCCAGTACCATGGACCTGCCATGACCAGGCTGTGTTCATTCCCCTTCTCACTGGGCCTGATCCTGGTTTGGTACAGCTTAATCCTGGGCCTGTCTCCTAACCATGGACATCCCTGATAGCCTGGAGTCTGGGCTGACTCTGGCTGCATCCCCAGCCAGGCTGTTGACTGATGCCTTGTGTGGTACCAAAGCTGAGCCAGCCAAACAAAGGAGGTTACTTCAGATCTACAGCCTTCCCACTGGCTGATCAGGAGGGGCACAGCTTGCCCATGATGGAGTCCCACTGCCCTGAAGGGGTGGGATGATGGTTTTTCCATGGAGGCTTCAAGAGTCCAAAATAAATACAGTTTGTTTCCAGCTACAGTGAGGTGCAGACAGTTGTCAGGATCCAGCCATAGCAGTCTTGCTATGGGTCATTCCACAGATGTGCAGGTGGAAAAGAGGCAGGGTGACATCCAAACGTAGTCAAATTAGGTGGAATTGGAAGTACCTGGAGACTTTGAGTCTGTATAGGTTTTCCCATTCTTAGCCTTCCAGTGATTAGGGATTCCAGCAAATTCAGCCCAGGACTGCAGATTTAAATTAATGTTTTGGGAGGTTTGATTGTTTGTTTTATCTAATGGATGCCTATCCCAACAATATTTGTTAAGCCACCCTCTTCTCACCTGTCATCTGAGTAACATGGTTACAAATCCATGGTTATGATCTACGAGACACTGTTGATCTGCAGAAAGTTCCTTCTAAAATAGATCCAAACTCAGTTTCCTTTAGATACTTGGGTTCTATGAGAGCTGCACATTCACATCGTCTGTTTAAGGTTACCTCTGTAACTTGGTCTGTGCTCCTCTGTAGCTCCCATTCCCCTGTAAGTAGAGCTCACTTTCTTCCATAATGTCTTTCGTATGTTCCACTTCAGTGCCTCCATTCCACGAGCTGAATTTTAGGATACCAGTACACTCATTTAAATATTTTCAAAAGATGTAGGGACCAAATCTGCCAGAGCAACTTGGTTACTGGGTTGATTTACAGTCCAAATCTCAGCACAGAAATGCTTCATATCTTCCTCCACAAAACTATCAAATAAAATGCAAATAACCAAAAGTGATATTTTTAAAATACAAGGTGCCATATTTTTCTACCACCCTGCCCCTTTGCCTTTTAATTTCTAACACTAAATTAATCATGTAATCTTAATGCCTTGTGGATACCACCAAAACCCATTAATAAGTCATCTCAGAAGTTGGGTAATGGGACTTTGAACACAAAAAGCAAATATCTTATGATGCTGCCATAATTCTTCACATTAAAGCTTTAGACACAAATATAAGGCTTTTTTTTCAAAAGCAGATAGCCATAAATATATTAAATGCTTACTATGTTATCTATGTAATATTTCATTCATTTGGATTCAATTCCACTCCTGCCTTGTGGGTCAAAAACAGTCTAGGAGCTACACTACTCTGAAAAGTTGGTTCTTGTGTGGCCTATATCCTTGCATTGACTTTAGTCATTAAATTAGTACATGGCAATTTTTTGCACTTCGGTGAAGCATACAAAACTGAACCTTATTATTTTGTAATCTAATATAATATTTTCACCAAAAATAATTGCTGAATTATGTTTTTTCTTTCCTTCTGTTTCCCCTCCCCCTTTTTTGGTCAAAACTACACTAGTTAATTTAATTTGAGATTTGATGGGAGATAGCCAGTTGAAAATATCTGCCTGGATTGTCTTTAATTGTAACTAAACCTAGAATCACACTTGTTCAGAAGCAGAAATGTATCTCGATTACTCCAGAGTTAAAAGAAGATTGAAATTTGGGTGTGAAAACCAAGGAAAAACTTCAGCATCTAGGTAAGTACCAGATTTGATTAGTCAACACTTCTGTAAATAGCCTCAGTGATCCTTATAATGCTGTCTTCTGTTTCTGTAAAAGGATGATGAAATTGCAGCTGACAAAATACACAGGTAGTGGGAGCTTTAAGTCTCACTTGTAACAAACGTGAAGTCAAAGGACTGAGATACTTAACTCTGAAGACATGAAACTCTCTGTTCAGATATAATTCTGAGCAGTGCATGTTGCCAGGGGCTAGAGTGAACTGTGTGAAAGAAGCCAGGATGGAGATCCAAGCTCCATGACGGCTTACATTCTCCATAAGTGCGGAAAACTGAAAAATATCCAAACAGCTTTGTGTGCTGTACCTGCAAGGAATACATGATAATTAAAAACATTTTACATATTATGTACTTGACAATGAATGGTCCTTGAGTCATTTGATGTGGTTTAGCAGCTTCTGCTAACTCAAAGTAAGTAGGCTGTTTATGAAATTCGAATAGAGAATCATGAATTCCAGGCAAAATGAAACACAGAGGCTACAAAAAGAGCAGAATACGTGGGATCCTACAACTGAGAGGAAGTCAAGGAATAAATCTTGTTATTTCTGAGATTCAGCACTAAACAAGTATCAGCTCACAATAGTGATCATACACTAAAATGATCCCCAAAATGGCGCAATTAAATGTTGACAAAGAAAATATAATTTGTCCAGCACATACAGCCACCCAGCCCCATAATGAATTGGTTTAGGGTACAGTAGCATTCTGAAAATGTAGATATGAAAAGAGCTTTGAAAGTGAGACCAAATGAGAAGCACAATGAGCTGCACATATTCCTTGCAAAGACAAAGTTTTCCTTTTCAATCAGAGAAAAGAATATTCATTTTAGGAGTGAATAACTGTTGTCCATCTCACGGTATAGTAAAAATCCAAAGAAATTAAGAAAAATTCTCATGATGTTTACATGTATCATAAGTAGCCTTAGGTTATGTCTCGTTAAAGAATTAATAATTTTTCATCTGGTAAAAACCTGTGCTAAAAGCTCTTGTTTAAAATCTCCACTGAAATTGTTTACAACTGTAAAGGAATGATATCTGAAAGGCAAGTACACGTGCGTAAGAAAAAAATCTCATTATTATATCTTAAAATATTGCATTCAATCCATCATAGTAGATAATATAACCCACAATTTACCAGCATACCAATAGCATCTTTAACGAACCAGGTGGAGAATCTACAAGCACAGCTGAAAAGTTGTGTGGCATGTTTCACCGAGATTGCTCATGAATATTTATGTCACATAAATAGACTAATGCAAAAGGCCACTGTCAAGCAGAAATCATGAGTCAGAACCCAGGAGCCCATTCAAGGTTCCAGGATTCTTTTTCATTTTTGATATTGTTTACTTTGCACCTTTCAGTCATCTCAAAATACAACCCTAGGCTCAGCTTGCTCTGCCCACAGTACAGATGGCCAGAATCAGCACCTAAAACTCAAATTACATTTGGTAGAAATAGGATGAATTAGAGGTAATTAAGGACTCCTTTTGTTGCAGTAATTACAATTCTGACATTCTAGAAAGTTCTATCACTTTTAAAGACTTTTAGTTTTTATTTTTAAGGGAAAATAATTGCCACACAATGATTTACTGTTCTCTCAAACAATTCCACCTTGACTCATATTTTTCTATAGCATCAATCAAAAAAAAATCTATCTATTCAGTACAGTGTTGATCTTGACTATTGAACTATGAAAGGTGGTACAAAAAAAAGAGATCAGGACTTGTGTCATTGCCTCAGACACTGCTGGAGAGAAAGATACTTGTGCAGTGATGCACAGCTGTGCAGTGAAACAAGTTGGGTAGATTGAAAATATGGAGATAATCCCACTGACATGATTAAACAAACAAACCTTTTCCACCACCTGAGCAAAGCCGATTCTGGAGCAGAGAAGATTAAAAGTTTAGAGACAGATCATGACAAAAACAGTCCTCTGTGCTCTAGAGGAAGCAACTTAAAAGCACTCCTGTGTGGCTACAGGCAATCACTGGCAGAACTTCTATTACTACTTGATGTTTAGGTTCGAAAAGGTCTTTTAGGTCATTGAGTCCAACCACTTACCTAAAAATGTCAAGTCCACCACTAAACCATGTCCCTGAGCACCACATCTACACATCTTTATAGTACTTCCAGGGAAGGGGGTTCAACCACTTCCCTGAGAAGCCTGTTCCAATTCTTGACAACCTGTTCAAGTGAAATAATTTTTCCTAATATCCGATCTAAACTTCCCCTGGTGCAACTTGAGACCATTTGCCCTTGTCCTGTTACTTGTTACTGGGGAGAAGAAAATGACCCCCACCTCACTTTCAGGAAGTTATTAAGAATGATAAGGTCCTCCAAACTAAACAACCCAAGTTCCCACAGCCACTTGTAAAACTCATGCTCCAGACCCTTCATAAGTTTTGTTGCCTGTCTCTGGACATGCTCCAGCAACTCAATGTCTTTCTTGTAGTGAGGGGCCCAAAACTGGACACAGGATTCAAAGTATGGCCTCGCCAGTGTTGAGTACAGGGGGACGATCATTGCACTAGTCCTGGTGGCCACACTGTGTCTGATAAAGGCCAGGATGCTATTGGCTTTCTTGGCCCTCCGGGCACATGCTGGCTCAGGTTCAGTGGCTGGTGACCACCACCCATAGGTCCTTTTCTGCTGAACAGCTTTCTAACCACTCCTCCCAGCCTGTAGTACTGCCTGGGGATTTTGTGTCCCAAATCCTGGACCTGTCACTTTTCTTTGTTGAACCTCACACAGTTGGCCTTGGCCCATTGATCCAGTCTGTACAGATTCTTCTGCAGAGTCTTGCCACGCTCCAGGAGATCAACACTCCTGTCCAATTTGATCTCAACTGCAGAATGACTAAGGGTGCACTTGATCCTCTTGTTTAGATCACAGATAAAGACATTAAACAGAACTGTCCCCAATACTAAGTCTTGGGAAATGCCAACTGGATAACTGATCCCCAGCTGGATATAACTCCATTCACCACCACTCTTTGGACCCATCCATCCAGATGGATTTTAACTCAGTGATGAATACAGCTGTTCAAGGCAGGGACAGCCTTTTACCATTATCTTTAAGGGAAAAAAAATGTTAGCTCCTCTCTTCCTTTGTCCTTTTTGTTACAATGTTGGAGGTTAAGTATGGATAAGACAGACAAAATGGATGTCACTCATTTGTTATTCTGATGTGTCATGCTATAGCCCTTCTCTTCAGTAAGCTGACACTCTACCACAGTATTTGAAATTCTTCACTGTAAACAGCTTGCAACTAACATAGTGATTTTCATTACATGTTCCTTTGAATACAGCAAAGAAGAATGCACATTGAACTAGAAACACTGGCAGCTGATTGGGCCTGGAGTAAACCACTCCTTGCTTAATTCAGCACGATCATGGCCCCATGGTAGTAACAGTCACTGGCATTATAAAACATAACAAAGAATCAAGGACAAATCCAATCAAAGCAACTGCCATGTCTCAAAGGCATCTCTTAAACAATGTACCTCTGAGCAATCTCTCTTTAAACCACCACACACATTTTACTTCTCCCTAATAAAAGACACTTTGTGCTGTTCAGTTTCTACACAGGATCTGCCAGTAAACAAGTACAAAAGAAACCTAAATCTACTTCCATTGCTCCACACAATTTGGAAAGCCATGGAGTAAGCTTGAAGTGGAGACCAAAACTTATGCAGAAAAGGAGCTGCTACACCGCAATCCAAGCCTTGTGGTACAGAGGACAAAATTCTATCTGTGCATTCAGAAAAGAAATAATAGTGAATAAAAAGGTAGAAGAGTAATGAAGGAGCAAGAACCTCTGCTTGGACATTGCATCCCATCTAAGCATTTCCCAAAGGTGTTTTTATGGGTTGTTCACATTACATTTTTATTTCCCCAGTGAAACACAAAGCAGGAAGGATAGTATGTAGGATAGTAGTTGTTTCAATGTGAGAGACTATGCAAAATGCAATATTCCAATCAATTTGAATCTTGTGACTCTTCAGAATCACAGTGTAAATATCTGTACTATCACATCTATCTTCCAAAAACGACCACTCATTTACTTTTCCTGAAAATCTGTAATGTACATTATGGTGGTTGAGTCCAAACAGAATCAGGGAAGAAGTGTAAGGAAAAAATGCACAGTTACATGTTTAGTATTTAGTGTTGCTATAAATGTTCCTCCCTATATTGCTTCTCTAAGGAAATTTTGGAAAACCAATATTCAAAATTCAAGTGCTGAAGTTCTTAATTTTTCTCTTTTTTTTTTCTAATAATGAGATTGAAGGAAAGTAACACCTTACAAATCAAATACAGTGCCAGAAAATATGGAGCAATTGTTGGCATTTCTTCATTTCATTGATGTATAATTATGTGAAATGAAATGACAAATGCTTTCATGCAAAGCTCCACAAGGGAGAGACTGAATACAAATATATCGAAGACTGTCTTCTAAGTTACTGAACAATCTCATTGGTTCAAGGAACAGACTTCTTTATGTTCTGATTTTGATTCACAAACAGAAATGTAAAGCGTTTGTTTATTGCTAAATGTTTCTGACTGTATACGGTCTTGATGTAAATTGTTTACCAAAATTCAGGTTTGTTATCTAAATGAGTTTGCACAGTTCTGTAAAAATGCAGCGGACTACAGTGAGTTCCATTCTCTGGGACACTATAAAGATGATGCCTAAAATATCTCTTCAAATCTTTTTATCTGTGAATGATTTAGTTCCATGGATTAACAACCCTAGAAAGCAACAGCTTCTGTATACTGCAGAACAAGCAGCACCAGCCAAATGCAGTGTAGGGAAGTCTCTTTCCTGGCCTATGAGTATGCACAGATTTCTACTTGGAGATATGAATATATGCCAATAAACAGAATAATCTTTTGGTGTTAATCTAAACATTTCTTTCATAATATTCAAATGGAAATGATCCATATGATCCCTTGCAGCACTTACATTGACCTAAACAATTATGCAAAAGGGAAAGGTTGCACAAATCTCAGATACAGACCTGTCTATTTTTCAGTCAATAGCATTCTGACATGCTACCATGGACTGTATTTCACAATGAAACATGCTGTGCTCTTGGCAGATGATGGCTTGTACCCATCTGGCAAAACATGAAACACAGTCAGAAACATAGCTTAACTCCTGTTATGAATTTAGGACAAGTCAAAGCTGCAGAATTAAGTGAAGCTTTGAGATTTACCCTGGATAATCTGGTCTCCTGAGTTTCAGTGTATAAGTTCAAGCCCATGTTTATTATAGGTTGACTTAAACAGTGCTAGTAAACATTGTGGCACTTTCTAGGTTTTAGCAGTTGGTAGATATAAGCGACTACAGGAAGCAGAATGGAAAAATCATTGCCTCAGTTTATACAGTAAGTGGAAGTCCCCATTTGTGTTTTTAAAGCCAAAATTGGCCATAGAATTACAGAATACTGTTTCCATATTATCTGTGGCGTTTATGGCTTGCAATTAAATACAAATGTGAAAATCAATTAGTTTAAATGGAGAAAAACTGTGCAGGTTCCCACTGGCTTTTTGATAAAGATTTAACCAGAAGCAGTTGGCTGCCACAACACATATCTGAGACGAGTAACAGATGACCAGTATCTTTTTCAGCTATTTCAAACATGTAATAGTCTTGTGGGACATTTTTCAAGACTTTTTATCCCATAAAAAGAGAGTTGGTTTTTTTCCTCTACACTATTTCCTTGGTTATTTCCATAAATGATGATATAGCAAAATCCACTTTTATTTGCCGCAAGAGGTGACAACAGCCTAATGTATGCTAGGGAAAGATCCTGCTTCTTCCAGTGAATTTATACCACAGATAATATCACAGACTTTGTAAACATTGTATTAAGGAGAAAAATTGGCCTATCTTCATCCTGTATAATTTGCTCGGTGTCTTAAACATAAATTTAATTTCAGATCAGCTGAAAAATATGGATATTGATGTAAAAGTTAATAGACAATTATTGGTCTGTATTTTCACTTTGGCATGTATTTTTAAATTTAAAAACATATTCCTTATTCAAAAAGTGCAAGCAAATAAAAACGTTAAAAATTAAATACTTTTTGAGTTATGCATATTAGCAGCACACAGCAATGACATGTAGTCAGACAGTATTTACTGCAAGTAATTGCACATCCATAAATGTTTTCAGAGTATTTTGGATAGGATGTTTTACTTCTAGCCAAAGCAGACATTAATACTTTGAACAACGGCAAGGCATGCAACAATAAAATAGGAACTGGAACATGCTGGTCAAGTTCTGAACTTCTGTGACTGGAAGACTCAGGGTGAAAGCACACCCCACCTTTACCCCTATGCAAATGGACCCACTATTGAATATGGTTTGACAGCCAATAATCTTATAAAGAAATAAGACTCAAGCCTAAAATGAACGAAATCCAGAGGCAGTTTACCTTTGCATATTTATTAGGATCTTTCCTCCAACTTGACATAAACCCATACTGACAACGGGATTAAGCTAATTTTAAAAGGATCAGGCCTGAGCCTTCAAAGTTTAAACCTAATGATTTGGAAGCCCAAAAGCATTCTCTACATCACAACAGGAGGAGAAAATCTGGTGCAGCCAGGATTCAGAGTGTGGTGATTGAATGGTTCAGAAACTACCAGTAAAAAATAAACAAGAACAATTATTTATGTAAGTTGAACTAAACTCCAAAAGCTAAAATTTAGTGGAAAAACATTCATAGCTTTGAAGAGAAAAAAAAATATTTGCCTCCACAGGACTTTGTCACTGCAACTTGCACACCCAGATGGACTGCAAACTCTAGGTCCAGAGAAGTTAAGCTTAGTCTTTACTTGCTCAACTGAATATTTAAGGTAGAAAGTTAAATGAGAAGGCTCCTTTCTCATGTGCTTTTTCCCCCCACAACAAGATTAAGCTCATAGCTTAACTGAGCTGTCCATGCAGAGGTATGTAAAGATGTGAACTTATATATGGATCTTCAATAATTAATGCTTCAGTTTTGCATTTTTCAATGAAATGGCAAGTGTTTCATTTGAATATAATATTGTTGTTGTTCTTACCCATGTGTTATTTGCACTGTGACTTAGGTTTCATTCTAAATTCATTTGTTTTCTAGGATTTTCCAACCATCTTATTCCCTCTGCTCAGCAGATGTATTTCTGTGAGTTTTAAAATTCTATTAAAACAAAAATAATTGGTTACTTGTAGTATTACAGTGTGCCTGTAGGTATAATCTAGTACAAATTCCAAACTTCTAGGAATCACACAAATTAAAAAAATCTACATACTGCTAAAATCCTCTAAGCGACTCCAAGTGTTATAAAACAAAGCTTTACAACAGCATTTTATTATATGCAGCAACCAGCTGAAGTCTCTTAAAATTTTGCCTGGAGTTTTAAAAAACAATTAAGAAAGATAAAAAAAGCTATAATTTTTCTTTATTGGGTATCTTTTCCACGTGCAGGTAAGGGCCAGCAAAGCTCTCCAGGGCAGCAAGCAGGACCTCACTGAACAGAGTCATAGCAAAACTACATCCTTTTAAAGGACTTGACTTCAGCAAAAGCCTAGAAGATAGATAGGAGCAAATAAAGCTGTTTCAATGTAAAGAGCTCCATTAAATTCTTGAATGGCCCTTACTAATGAATAAAGCTCTTCGGGACGGCGCAGTAAGTCAGTAAAGCAGGTGCTATGCTGAGGGGCAGACACTGGAATGTAATTGCCACTTAGGTTGCCTTTTTTCTGCCCATTCAAGATAATCACTTCAGCACCCATAATGCATCTTTGTGGAAGTTATTGCTGCAAATCAAGAGTTTAAAACCCTTTAGCAACAGCTGAAATTGTTCTGTTTGGAGACAGAATGGAGAACACTGAGGAAATACAAATAGCAGAACAGAGGCAATTCAGTTCTGTTATAGTCTTTGTGAGAAACAAATGGGCTAACCTGGATTAACAAAGCTAATATTACACAGTGCTTCGTCCTTCTCGCAGAGTTTCCATCTGAGCTTCATTTTGTCTTGAGGGAGGAAAACATTTTGGTTTTTGTGCTTGGAGAGCAAAAAAAATGAAGGTGGTTTGTCCAAAGCTGTACAAGTTTCAAAATGAACTAAATACATAACCCTCAAATCTGGATTCCTTTCTCTAAGCTCACCAGCACTTGTAGAAAGGTAACATTAGTATTCTTTTCATACGATATGGACTGTTCAATTAAGAACAAAAGAATTGGTTGATTACTTTAAGAAAAAAAAATAAAAACACAAAAAATTGTGAGAAGGGAAGTGCCAAAGAATTTGTTCATGCTCAATAAAACTTAAATAAAACTGTAATTTCATATTAATATTTATATGTATAAGATGGCTTTATTTTGGCACTTTTGTTGTTTTTGTGATGTTTTTAAGTGTTTAAACCAAAAAAAAACCAAAAGCTGATTTTTCCACTGAAACAAAAGGACAGGTACTTTTAATTAAAATCCTACCTGGTGAATAAAAGTTGTCACTTTCATATCTTCTGCATGAAAACCATCACTTATTAGATATCAGAAATTGTTGCTGGTTTCATTAAAAACTTGATTCAATTGTAACCTTTTTTTTCAATAAGAAAACTTGCAGCTTGAAAGCAACCAGTGACTTTTATCATTTGCTATTTTGTTTGGCTCCAGGCTATAAGTAGCTTGGTATCTTGCTTTAATAATAATGGCCAATCTTCACGAACAAAGATTTGGGAAGGGCTTCACCCCACGTGTGCCCTCCGAGTCTGCACAGTGGATTTTTTTTTAGGTGAGGCACAGCGTGCGCAGAACTGGCCCCACCGTTTAAGTCCTAAGGTTCATTTGCCACGGCCGAGCAAGCTTGGACAGTGACAGTGAAGTCTCCTTAAGACTATCTCCAGCACCCGGTACTAACCGGGGCTGACCCTGCTTTGCAGCCGCCCGTACTGAGACTCAAACTCGCGACGTTGGGAGTCGCAGACCGGAGTGCTCTACACTACGCCACGGGACCGCCCCTGGTATCTTACTAAAGCACTGTGATAATGCAGTTCAGCAGTCTCATCCCAGTTCTGAATATGAAGGAGCTATAGAGGAACACTAACACTAGGAGTCCTTGCCATACACCTAGCAACTTCCAAAACCAATTCACCTTCAAAAAACGCTCCAGAATAAGGTTCCCACTGAAATAAGATATCTCTCATTCTACTATGATGATGATCCTGTTCGCAAAGGCAGAGAAGCAAAACTGGTCAACTCAAAGCCACAGGACTTTTCTCACCTTTATATACAAAAACCTCTGCCCCAAAATTTTTGAAATTAGCTTAAAGTTAGCAGTTAGTAATTTCTTATTTTGCTTTCATAGTCTAAGTTAATTTGAATTTGTGTAGATTAAAATGTATCCTCCTAGAAGTCTATGATAACTTCAGGTAACAACATCAAGCAGGATTTAAACTCTAATAGCAGATTAATCCTTTAAGAATCAATTAATATTTTGTCTTTTTTTTGTTTTGTTTTGTTTTGTTTGCATTCAGAATAGTTCAATTGCTGCTTCTTGGGGAGAGGAAATGATTCCACTCCTGTAATGTATATTAGAAGACATGTAGGATAAGAACTGTCCTACATTCTATCCCAGAACTTCTCTTGCAATTTGGGATAAATAATTTTACCTTGTATTCCCCTTGCTTCATCCCTAAAATAAAAATAATAAATGTGAGTATGTACCTTGCACGGATTTATCAGTTTTGGGGAATCCTACTGAAGAATCTATTTTGAAAATACACTTCATTCTACAAAAATCTCTTGAACATTTATTTCAATACAGCAGAAGACCTTCTATGCATTGGTATAAATTCTCTATGACGTGCACATCTCTAGTCTGCCTGATCAGAGCACTGTACATATGTGCTTTGTTGATGCCTATCATTGTACCAACAATTTAGTTAATACAGATATTTTCTTAAACCACTATTTTTTCTCTTCAGCTGCTACTCCTCCCTTATTTGGCACCCTGCTGTGTGCATAAATGCTAATTGCTGGTCTTCTCTCTTGGCATCTCAATACCTTTCAGATGTGACAGAAATTCTGCTGTCCCCCATTTCCTTTCAAAGCATAAGGTGGCTATTTCATCACAGGTGAAATATTTGCTTGCTCTTAAAAGTAAATAATATCCTTCGAGCTTGAAAACGGAGAAAGCATGGCAATGATCAGTGATTCAAAGTGTGGGATTTTTAAACACTTCATTTTCATCTTACTTGAAGTATTCTATGTCTTTGAAATAAAAAAGCTAACTTGAGATGAATTACCTTTCTGCCTAACAGCAGTGTGTCTTGCATTAATGATCAATTACACCTACATCCAAGGACAGATTTGAGCTAAGAAAAGTAATAAGACTTAAACTCAAAATTACACTGAATAGAACTGTAGCACTTTTGTACCTCTTTTCACTTGTATGGGAAGATCTTGAAACTGGTATGACAATTCTATATTTAACACAAAGCAACATTTTCTAAGTTTACAGTTGGATTCAGTGATCGCAAGGGTCTTTTCAACACTAAATGATTCTATGATTTTTCCAAGGAAAAATGTCAAGTAGTGTTTCATAAATCCGTGACTCACTGTTTGTTTCCGGGCATCAATGAGAGAACCCAAGAAATTGAGGGTTTAGGCTTCTGTGTTCAGTGTTTCCTGAGACTCACGTTAATTTCCTCATGTCACTCAGTGTGTCTCTTTTCTCCTCTGCAGAAAGAGCATACTTTGTCAACACAGTGCTGCAAGTCCTGCTCTACAGTATTGGTAAATCACTCTTGGTACCTTCAAGTGCAAGACACTCACAGTACTTTGGCCAGTAGTTTGCATTTTTTTGAGTTGATAAACTTCAGTCCACTACAAGGTGCTACATTCAATACAAGAAAACCTCTGTGAGTCTAATTGGTCCATGATATACACAAAGCTAGATGGAATGATCCTGGCTAAAGAAAACTATGAACAGATCTTATTTCCAGCATTATGCATGGATTCAGTGGCAACAACCTTCCTAAAAACACCTGAGAAGACATTTCTCCCCCATCTTTTAATGAAATTTGTAACTCAAAGATATTTAGTAGAGATTTTCACAATTGCAGACCAGTTAAATGACTGTATTAAATTCCATGGCTTCTAGAGCATCCCTTGATAAAGGCCACCTCCTATTCCCATGTTGTCAGCTTAATAATCCAATTCACTCACACAAAACTCCAGCTGTTCTCATGCAATAAGGCCTGAGTGGGGAAAATGGCTCATGGCCCTTCTATGAACAAATGGACATCAACATTTCTTTCCTGAAATAGCAGGCTGCATGGTATAAACTGGATTCATTATCAGCCAAGATGACGCTTCTGCCTGTCATTATAATGAAAATTGTCTGGCAACCCTAGAGACTATGATGTCATCCCACTTACAGGGTCTGAACTTAAATTTGAATGCCAGGTATCTGCCAGGCTGATCACCATTAGTGCTGTGTAACAAATGAAAAGTTAACCAAAGCCTGTTTCTGAGAATATATCCACAGGAAAATATTTAGTTCTATTAAGATATTATTGAGACTTTCTTGTCTTTGAAATGTGTGTTGCCTTTCTGCTTTGAATCAGGCATTGAAGCTTGGAAAGAAAGCTGAGGGATTTCTTTGGCGATCAGAGTGGTGGCCTTTATGAACCTTATAAAAACTTGTCAATTAGCTAACAAGTCTTTGAAAAACTGAAGATCTTATACTCAGCAAGGAAATATTTTAGCAACATGAAACTTCAAAAAGCTCCAGTTCTAATGAAAATTTTCCATTCTCTTGGACAGTCTTGTGCTGAGTCTCTGTCCTGTTCACACACACACTTGTGTGTTTTCAAGAAGGGGTATTTAGACTACATGTGCACCCACAATATATCTGATGAGGGCATTTCCATGGGTTTATTCTCTACTACCATTTTGTAACCTTTTAATGGTGTTATTAGACAGATTTAGATTCTGCTCCTTTTTCCTCTAGTCACAATGATGAACTAAGATGGTACTAAGTTACTGATACCATTCATGGTTCCTGAAAGGCCAAAAATCTTAATTTGGAAAATTGTTAACAAATTCAACATTGTAAAATATTACTGCATCCACAGTTAGTTACCACTGGAATAAGGAAGAATGAGTATACTTTGGGGACACTTGAGGAACCACCAAAGTGTTGAAAAAACTTTTCAATATTTTATCTTCTTACAAAAATGAGCCATTTTAGCAGTTACAGGGGACTCCTAGTAGTTTATCTGAGAACTATTTTTTCTGTTATTTCCCCCCTTTACCTTTCTTCTCCGTGTCTAGGTTTATGTCCTTAAACAGTAAAAGCTGAATAGCTTGGGTTCTGAAATCTGGTTTTACCTCAGTTTCAGTGATTGAAATGGAATTATTTGGGCTCTAATAAAATGATTTTATTGAACTTGGCGCAGTCTCACAGATTCACCACAGACATTCCAGATTTATAGTGCAAAGAGACAAAGTAAACATATATCTCAATCCTGGGATAGAGATAAAGCAAAATTAGTTCTTGGGTAACTACTATGGTGGTCAGTCAAAGCAACAGAAGATCCATCTCAGTACAAATTGACATTGTCTCTTTGGGTACAGAATATTTCAGTTTTGAATCCAGTTCCTGAGTCCTGCCTCGATTTTAACAAACACCCTTAAAGATACAGGCATGCACAGATGTAATTTTATTTTTATAATCACCCTTCTTTGTCTTGTCAGCACTTATGCTACTTTCCCAGTGGGACATTCACCCAGGATGATTGATTCCATGCATTCCTAGAACTTGTACATGGTCTTTCACTGAGATCAGTGAACCTACCCTCATTCACATTGGTACCACTGAGAATCAAGTCAAAAAAGAACATACTCAGAATTTAGACTTTGAGGGCAACAGAAGTGAGGCAGAAACACTCCAGACAACTGAGCTGGAGGATGAATAGCAAGGAGACTTGAAAGTTACATGAGTAACACAGTTCTGAACAGTCCCTGGAGACCAGAGAGGAAGAAAAGGACAAGGAAAAGGGAGGGAGAGAAAAGAGTGATAGATTACTATTCAGCTTTATTCCAAACATGGGGAAGGCGCTGGACGGGCAGGGGAACAACTCTTTCTCTGCATCAGCAGCATCTCCTTCCGCTGTCGGGCACAAGCAAAAACTCTCATTTTAGGCGGTCCTGTGGCGTAGTGGAGAGCACTCCAGTCTCCGATCCGAAGGTCGCGAGTTCAAGTCTCAGTGTACGGATGGTCCCCGGCAGTTCAATGCCTCCCTGCCATCCGATCCTGTCAGATCTCGGATGCTCAGCAGGGTCAGCCCCAGTTAGTACCGGGTGCTGTAGATAGCCCTAAGGACTTCACTGTCACTGTCCAAGCTTGCTCGGCCGTGGCAAATGAACCCTAGGACTCAAACGGTGGGGCCAGTTCTGCACACGCTGTGCCTCACCTAAAAAATCCACTGCGCAGGCTCGGAGGGCACACCCACGTGGGGAGTGCCCTTCCCAAATCTTCGTTCGCGAAGATTGGCCATTATTTATTATATTCCAAACATTGACTGGAAGATAATAAATTCAGGATCCAGTTACTGGAATTCATATCACCTCAGTTTAAGCACCAAAGAAATTAATCCACTTCAAAGTTCAAAATTCCCATCTCTTATCCAGATGTAGTTGCTGGAAATGCAACAGTGAACAAGGGGACAAGGTACCACAGCCTCTTACAAAGCTTCATTCTCATTGTTTCAAGATTTTTCCAGCAGCACAATCAGAAGGACCCCTAAGACATGGCTGTGGCCCTGCCACACACACACTTATTCCAGCTCTGCTTTCATTCAAGTGCATAAAAGTTAACTATGATGTAGATGTGGGTTGGTAGCAACACAATAGCGTTTACAAAGCATTCAGAAGTAACAAACAGCATATTTCATATCCGGATTTATCAATCCCTGTTTCTGTGAAAACCTTCCTTTCCTCACTTACTTGTTAATAGAATTTTCAAGGACAAATTCATTCCCAGCATAAACAGGAACAGCAGCTATTGAGCTCTGCCTGGCTGTTTCATTTCATCCACCTAGTTACGGTTTCATGCAAATCTGGCTATTTCTGCCACAGATCAGTCTGCAATTCAGGAATCCCTGAAAGAAGGAAAATTTCAGTGCTAGGAAGAATATATTTTGAGTTTTCTACCTCCAGTTATTCAGTACCTGCTAAATTTTCACAACTTAAATACTACTGAAGACACATAAAATTAACAAAGAAACAGAGCATCAGGAGCCAATGGTATAAAAAACATGAAGGTAAATACAAAACAAACCCTAAGAAATCAGAAATCCATTTAAAAAGTACTTTCACAGGGATCACAGAATTGTTTCCAATGCTGATTTCATCTTGTTTGATCCTAATACTTCAGTATTTCAATATCCAGAAGGAATGAACAGGTTTTCACTGTAACACACACACATTTTTGATAGACTATTTGGATACACATTTTTGAAAAAACAATGTCCTCTCATTTTAACCAAATACTGTTTTGTACCCTCCTATGTTCTTTATTTACTAAATAGTTAATTTATTTTTAATAAGTTTCCTGCTGACACTAGGAGTGATGACTTGAAGTATCACTGAAACAAAGAACATAGGTGGAGTTTTTCATGTATCCATGTGCAATTTACTCAGCATTTTCAGAATCTCAGCCTTCTTGTCTCCAATTAGCAAGCACAGCAACAGTACTATCTCCATTAAGACTAAAAGGCCTAGTTTGATGGTGAAAGTAGACTTTCAAAACAGTATTTTTCTAAAACCAAAGCAGTCATATGCTCACTTGTGTGAGCAGATGGAAAGCACATCTGTTTTAGTTCCATCAATGACCTTATTTTAAAGCAATTAAATATTCCTGCACAGTATGTGTGATGCAAGCAATGGAGTTACATGCAAGTGCACCAAAACCAGGATTTAAAACAAGTGATTAATCAACACACTGACTATTTCCATTGCTGAAACTGAGAGATATAAAAGAAGAAAATCATTACTACAGAAAATAAAATTTTTTAATTATTTCCATCACAAAAAATTAGATTTATTCTAAATATATCTATATAAGTGATGCCTTGAGAGACTGCAGGAAACAGGACTCCAAGCCAATTTAGTGTGGGATAAGATAAAAAGTGAAAGTCCTTTAATGTCAGGCCCAGGGCCCACAGGAATAGATATCGACTTATGCACCCAAACCCTGGTTTCTATGGTTTTTACAATATTGTCCACTCAATCTTCTGTTCACACATCCCTCAGTTCTGCTCCATCTTGCCCCAGGCACATTTCTTCAGGAATTGAGTGTGGGAGAGAGTGGGACTTTCTGTTCATCATCCTTCATTTTCCTCATACCACATAGGGATACTTGGAGGTCTTCCAGTGTTCTGGCTTTGAGGACACTCTGCCGCTGTTTATGTCTTGTGGTGCAGGTTTTAAGATATTATTCAGACTTCTACCTTGAAAAGAAGACTAAATAGCTAATGAAATTTGAGGCATTGATATGGGATAGGGGTTAGAATGCATAAACATTGAACTCAAGCGGGTAGAAACACTAATACACTAAAATTTGAATTTTCACTACAATTACTTCTAAAAGCTATAAAAATTAGAAAGTCAACAAAAAAAACCCCTTAGGCATAATAAGCTTGAATAAATCAGTACAAAGTTATATACTTCTTACAGCCTAAGTCTTGCAACTTCACATGTGAACACCCAAGCCTCAGTACCAAGCCAGAGTACCATAAAATTCCAGTCTTCAGGGAGGAGCCAGAAAGCCACAATTCTCATTTATTTTTTTCTAAGAGTATCAGTTATTCTCTATGCACATGAAGTGCTCAGGGTCTGGTCCTGATAGAGGGCAATTCATGTGATTATATTCTTTTTATAGAACAGAAATGCTGTCATGTAGCAAATAAATCAACTACGCAAATTTGAAGGTGGGAGGTAAAACTTTATTCTCTGTGACTCTGAGTGTTTAGAAAGCATCTAATGATACTGCACAAGAGGTAGACAGGCTAGAAAGAGAGGCTCATAAAAACAGGTAAATCTTGGACCCTATGTTTTTCATTTAGTCTTGCTTTTCAATGAACACTATGCAGCATCAAGGATGAGCAATTCTTATTCTCTTACTCTTACTGCAACCTTTATCCCTAAGACCGAAGAGGAATTTAGACAGGTTTTCAGTATATTTAGTGGAGCACAATGCACCTCATGAGGTAATTAATAGCATCACAAGAAATCCTTGTAAAAACACATGCCTGTTTCTCATGCTGAATTCACTTTTCCCTCAGTACACTTCTGCAAAGAGTACACTGAGCATTAAATGAGTTTCTGATCACCCAGGGCAAGGTCAGTGAGACTGTCACTGCTGTCCCAAGCAGAATAATAGAGCCATCAATAACAGTTAGATCAGGGTTAATAAGTGGAAGATAATGAGGGGGAATGGGAGGTCACATTGAAACATACTGCAAACTCCTTGGCTTACAAAGATGTTCTCCAGCAGGAATGGCTCTCTTTTCCACCTTGTCCACAGAAAGAATCTATTTTTTACTGTGCATTTAAACTGATTCAATCTTCATCAGATGTTCATTTTCCTGTCAGCTTCAGACAAATAAGGGCCAAATCCTGTTGCATAATTCAGTTCCTGCAGTTCAGAAAGAAATCAAAATGAGACCAGAACTGAGTGAATATTGTAGTACAGATCACAGAACAATCAGGGTTGGAAGGGACCTCTAGAGACCTAGTCCAACTGCCCCTGCCAGGGCAGGACCAACTAGAGCAGGTTACACAGGAACACTTCCAGACGGGTTTTGAATGTCTTCAGAGAGGGAGACTCCACAAACTTCCTTGGGAAGCCTGCTCCAGTGTACTGCCAATCTCAATGTAAAGAATTTGTTCTTCATGTTGAGGTGGAACTTTTTGCATTTTAATTTATGCCCATTACACCTTATCCTGTCCTTTGGCACCACTGAAAAGACTCTGGCACCATCCTCTTGACACTTGCCTTTGAAGACAGATATAGATTGCTTTGTCCCATGTTCCACTGGTTGAGATAAAAGTACTTTGATTTTTTTTCTTTCAGTGCATTGCACAAGAAAGATATTTCATCCTCACAGTCCTGCAAAGTCTGAGATTCAAGAGGTCTAGTTTACCTTGTAGAACACACTCTAGACAAGGTCATGGCAGAGGTACCCTATGGTGCACACATTTGTTTAGCCCAACACCTATCACTTTTTTCTTGTCCCTGAATACACAGTTGAATAAAACATAAGATTTAGATTGTGCTTAACCTCTGTATGTTCTCCAAAAAGCTGAAGAACAAAAGTGGAAGAAATTAATAAAATAGAAATAAGTGGAAGAAACAAGGAAATTCCTGAGTCTAATGCTCATGAACCTGGAATATTTTCACCTTTTCAGAGCTCAGCAGCCCAATCCAGTGCAAAAGCAGCACAACCATACCACTACCTTGCAATGACCAGCACTCAGAGAATACATGTTCTGCTCTGTGAGAGCACAGGTCTGCACATGAGCCAAATGTTTCACCTTTCAGTTCTGATCCAGTCTGTGGGTCGTGCCAGAAAGACCACTAGCTGTAACCACAGCTGTAACTAGAATTTCTAGATGGGCTGAAATGTTACAGTATGCTACTTGTATGTGCTTACATGAAAACTTTCTGTTAAACATTTCCTTTAGCTTCTGAATGTTGAAATGGTTAATCTAACAAAAACTACTGGGCTGAACAGAAAAAACTTTAACGAATTAATTGAATCATGTAGCAATTTACCCATAGAATTTCTGTGGACTCTGCCCAAAGCCATTTTGTGATAAAATGTGTGGTTTACCCTGTACCAATATGTGGTAATTAAGACTGGCTGTTGACTGAGTAGCAGCTCCACTTAATGTGTGAAATCACACACAATAGGTTGCATTAGCACAAACCCCTGTCAAAGCCTGCAATCCTCTGTAGAGGCAACTGTCTCCCAATTTGCCAGACAGATCCAGAAAATTGCCTTTTCTACATGACTGGATGATGAGGGAGGTAAAAGCATTATAGGGCTGTAAGATATGTCACAGTAAGGAAAAGACTGAGAGCTGTTATGTCAAACATCCCAATTCTAGTTAGAGACTCACTTTTCAAAATTTACACATTTTTCATGAAACCAAAAAAAAAAATCCTTTAGATCTATCAGCATTTGATAATAAATGTACTTTAATAGCAGCACAGCACAATTGGACAGTGTTCAAAAGCATATCCACCTGCTGTTCCCTGGTTTAGTTTTATGTTGCTGTCTGGTACAGCAAACTGTGCCTCTTCCTTCTAGTGTGGTTATGCTGAGGTATAGAGTTATTGCTGAGCTTGAATCAGAGAGATACAAATGGAAAGGGCTTCACTGTAAAGAGATGCATATTGTAAAGATGCTGAATTATAAAAATTGTTATAAAGCTGTTTTTCACCTAGAGAATAAAGGAGGATTATGAAAAATGGTCCATTGTATCTCTTTTCCCTCAGTACTTTAAGACTCATGTGAATTAATATTTTACCACACTTGACAGCCAGTGAGCAATTCTAATATTTTACATGTTGCCATACACAACAGCTTCAGCTAAACAGGCTGGGACAAGGGCTTCTGCCCCCAACACCTCTCCACCTCTTTCAGTGTCACTGTGAGTATTAGGATTATCTATGAGCTGCTCATCGGGTTCTCGTTCATCTGACCCCAGTTTATCCAGATAAAGAGAACAAATCAGTTCTCAAAAAGGAAATCTCTTTTTCAGCATCTCCAATGCTCTCCACTTACATAAGAATAGTAAAAACTTCACCATAAAGTTATTTAGGTAGGTCAGTCTCAGTGCTGCACTGTTGTTTATACTCCTCATTATTGCATTAGCAGTGAGCTCCCACAGACACATATCCTGAGATTAGCTCTGTTGGTGCTAATAACACCAAGGCTGTAGACTTGACCTCTGTATGGGCCATTCACTTAAGAGCTGAACTCAATGATCTTTGTGGGTTCCTTCCAAATCAGAATATTCTGTGAAATCTGTGGAGTACCTCCTGCATGCTAGTCAATGCGGAGGCAACAGGGGCCCAGAAATAAAAAGCAAGCTTGGCACTTGATTTATTAGTGGAAAGGAGGAACAAGACCTAAGACATTGGTGAATACAAAGAAAATATCACTCTCTTCCCCTTACCCATGCATATTCACACACAAATCCACAGTTAACGCGCTGCTGTTCTTTCCAAAAGTGCAAATCAGCAGTATCTTTGAGGAAGTGTTTTAACCAATGTGGGGATAATTTACTTCCTTTAGAACGTGTAGTTTAGGTAAACATATATTTCCTGATATGGATTTAACCCTACCTAAATCTATTTGATGAAGATATTTCTTCTCACTTGAATATTTTCCAGTGAACTTTCCTATTTCTCTCACATCCTGATAATTATTCATTCAACATGCCCAGTCCTCCAACTAAAACCTTACTCTCTCCTGCTTTCATACTATGTGACACTACATCCTGGTTTCTTTGGCAGATAAAGACACAAGGTTAGAAGCACCAACTGCATTTTTCAGGATATACTTCTGGTAAAATTTCCACACCTAGAAAAATAGATAGGCTGCTAACTCTCAATAGCTCTCAAATTAAAAGAACAGGTATTTCACAACTAAACAAGTCAGGGAGAGAATTCTACCTTATAACAAGGCCAGTGTTTCAATGCAACTGCCAACAAAAATTCATGTCTAAATCTGCCTAGACCTGGTTACTAATTGATACACTGCTGAGCAGTCTTTTCAAAAAAGAGACTACAAAGCTGCTTCAGACCTAGTTGCCTTCTTGATGAAGCAATATAATGTAAGCCAGAAAAGGAAACTTCATATATCTCTTTTCCTATAAGATCTGAGGTCTAGAACAGATGCAAAAGCCACACTGGATAGTCCACATTAAACAGGTAAGTTCATAGACTTAATTTGTTGACAGTATGGTATTATACTGATGGATTTATATGGTTTTATACAGCTATTGCCATTGCTTTTTTGGGTTTTTTGTTGTTGGGGTTTTTTTTTAAGAAAGAAGGAAGGAATTAGAATTATAAAGTTTTACTTACTGGATAAAAGAATTTCTCATAAAAGCATAATGTGGTATATGGGCTCTCCTACTTTTTTGAAAACATATTCTCACTATGTTGCATCACCATTTTGGGGGTTTTTTTATGATACACTTCCAATTTAAAAGTCACAAGACTACTAATAGAGAGCACATAAGCAGATGCTTGCACATATAGTCAAACACACAGAGACCAAAAGGTACTCCTACACAGAATATCATGGGGACTTTTTTAACAGTCTGGTATTTTAGCGTTGCCAGAGGATTATAACATCCCCATTCTGATGCCAGGCAGCTCAGGGATTCTCTTCTACTCCCTGAAAAGGTCACTCTGCAATATGCTTTTCCTCTATTTTACTGTGAAAGTGGATTTCCCTCAAGAGACCTTTCCCAAATATGTTCTCCCTTGCCTCCGTTCTCATGGTTCTAGGACTGCATCATCTTTGGCCTTACACCAGGCTTATTCAGAAAATCAATGGACCTTTCAAATAGGCATCTCCTTCCTCTTTACCACACTACTCTGAATGAATTAGAATGACAGCTTGCCTGCCCCCAGGGAAATTAAATTGTCGATCCTAATCCTGTAGAGCTGTAAGAGGGCACTTCTCCACCAGCTCTCTCTGTGATGCTGTCTACACAGTTGGAATCTCTTCTCAGAAGACAGAGAAGAGCAATCAATTATGTCTCTGAAGAAGATGCCATCACCAGCACGGTAGCACTTAGCCACTGCAGCAAACCACACGCTTCTGATTAAGACACCCAGGCAGGAGCCGATTGATTTGTCTGTCTGCACAGCACAGTAACCACAAGTCAAACTCAGCAGCTTCCCTGCCCTGTCATCCTCCACCTTCCTTACATTGTGCCCCTTCAGAAAGGATGGAGCATACTGGTAAGCACTGTGCTTAAATCCACAGATTGGCAGAAGAAATGCTGATAGCTGATCTCACTCCGTGAATGCAGTGATTGAAGTAATGAGGCACATGGCTACAACTCCTGGAGACACATAAGGAAGAGATAAAAATGGCCTGTTAGATACACTTAGCACATCTCCCTGGAGACCAGTAAAAAACAGCGTGTTCTTTAAAGTGACTAGAGCAATTCCTCAGGAGACTATTCCAGACCCTAGCAGGCTCCACTGTTGGTAACAATATGGGGTGTATTTTTTTCTCTTTTGCTTTGGCTGACTACTGCTGCTACCACCAATTAAGAAAATTTAAGGGTATAGGAGCAGTAATTTTGGAGCAGCAGTCAATACAAGATTGATTCCTCCCATCAATCACTCATAGGAACAGCAAACCTGACGCTTCATAGCTGTCTCTCCAGCACAGCACAGCAGTTTATTTTTTTCTCCCTCACCCTCTTTTTCTCACAACAGGAACAGTTTAAACACAACTTTGTGTCAACACATCATATTTCTGGGAGACGAAACTGAGTTCTACTGGCATGCTGAAAAGTGCCAGAGCATCCCTGCCTCTTAACTTCTTCAAATCCAATCCCAGATTACAGACAGCAAAAAGGAATCATAGTGCTTCATTGTAATCACTTCTATGCCATAAGCAGTTGGTCCCCATGCAAACATTCACTGCATCACGTAAAACTAACCAAAGTTCTCAGAAAAGTGCTTAAGCAAAGCCTAGGTTACAAGTGGCTAGCCTGTTGTCCTCCCTGTTCCTTGACAGCTCAGCATGTGCTTCCAAATCTTTCTGCAATATACCCCTCAGATGCAATTTCAGATGCAACTTATTATCAGGCATATTTTTGGCATTACACTTTTGTGTTGATTTGCATCTTTCAGACACTATGTCTAATTCCTTCCTAGTATACCTGTCAGATTCTTTTCCTTCTTACAGGATAACTCTGTGCATGTTTCCACATGCATGGCAGTGACACAGGCATCTCTGGAAGTAATGGCGTCTCTGCAGGCTCCTTTCAAACAGTCCTGCCATCTCATATTTAATAAATGCCTTGGAGCGTTACATGCATATCAGATCTTGTTCTTCTAGTTTAAGAGAACTGAAAGTGGTCAACATGGTCTACATACCACCTCTACTTTTTTCTTCAACTTCAGTTTTTCCTTACTTGCCTTAGCCGTGTCTTTAAAAATACAGAGGTATGGGCTTTTTGACTGTTAGTATCTGGATTTGTTTTAATTCTGTTGGCAGTTCTTGTAGATTTCAATAAAAGGCAGATTTATTCCACTTTTTATATCAGCAATGTCTGTCTTGTGTAAAATCAAGTAAGTGTAGCAATTTGCTGGACACTCTCTCTTTCCAAGTTGAAACGTTACTGTTCATTATTACCCTTTCTGTCCTCTGCTTCTTCAACCACACTTCAGTCCATAGTTCCATATCCCTCTGCTCATACATAGAGCTAATTCATATTTGAAATAGACTTCTTCAGCATCTAGGGAAAACAAAAAGTAAAATAATGCCACTGATTTCTGTAAGTCATAATATGAATTAAATCCAGAGGCAAGGGTAAATTTCAATAGCAGTACTATAGGAATATTAAAAATAGTCTATAATTATACCCTTGGGAGCTGTCCCATATCTCGACCGTCAGGTGGCAATTTTATCCCATTTTATGTTTCATTAAGTAGGCAATGGCCTAAATGGTGTGGAAAGATGAATGTGTTTTCTGTTGACGCAGTCTGTAGAAGGACTGAGATTTCCATGGCAGGCAGGAAAAATGGCTTTTAATCATAGAGGAGAGCTGATGTCTTCACATAAGTGGAATGGTTTTCCTTCTTTTATTTTATTTGTGCATAGTCTAGTGTACCCTCACAGTCAGAGAAAATCCCTAGCTTACCTGGGAACTAGCATTATGTAAAACTTGACAATCAAAACAGAAGTCCTGACCTCACTGAAGTTATAGGAAATTATTTCTCCTTCAATAGGGGTTCTGATCAAGAGGACATGAAGATAAAATAATTCTTGAGAAAGTAAATTAAGTCCTTCATCAGCCCCTTCTCAAATGGAACTAAACCATCACTTTTTTGTATTACATGGATTTTAAAATTATTACTTATTACATGATATTCCCTGACCCTCAAATTTTCTTTGCAGACACCATATTCCCCAAAGTCCCTGACATCTCTCTTCAATCCCAGTGATGTTTGCCTTCATCTTTCTTCCTCAGTAGATCTTCTAAATCTGGGGCTGAGTAAGAGGAATATATCTGCTTTGCAAGGCACATCAAGGAGTGGATTTCTTCCTCTGAATTATTCATTCTTGATCTTTTCACGCAGCATAATGAAGTAACTAATAACATACTTTAGCAAGTCCACATGACAGCAGTCAATTGTTCTGTAGTTCAACATCTTGCATCCAGCTCTTCGTGCCCATTTCCAAAAACAAAAGAACATTACAATTGCAGAGACAAATTTATTTTTGTTCTGAATTCACTACTGTCAGTGAGTTAAGTTGCTCAAAATTACTAATGAGCTTGTTTCTTATAATGCATACTGACTATCAATCTACCTCTGATTTTTGTGTGTTTCATATTCAAAACTATATGGCTTTGATATCAAAAAGAGAGATGAGTCATGTTTTATATACATCTATATACAAAGCTCTGCTTTTTATATAAAATACACAGACATTTTAAATCATTGATACTTGAGTTAAAGCCTGTATGTGATCTGACAGTGTTCAGCTGCCAGCTTTATATTCTTCAACAGCCTGGAAGGAAATAATTATTATACCTATTTCATATCAGTATGGAAGTTTTCATAAAAATACCTCACACCTACAGATGAAAGGGTACAAAATAACTTGCTTCTTTTCAAATCTCTTTTTCTTTAAAACAGGAAAAAGAATATATTAATATGATGAGGCTATTTTCAAACCTTCAGCAATTACAGATGATTCATTCTGCACTTCCTGAAGTGTTCCTGATCAAGTTTGTGAAGCAGAAAAGTTGTCTAGGAAGCTGTGTTCTGGTAATGATTACCCATTTTCCATTGATGCTGAAATAGTCAATGTTTTGGAGGTAGTAAGTTGTGAGGTTTATGTATTTCCCTTTGCTGCAGTTATGAGTTGAGGATTCAGTTCTTCCAATGAATAAACCAACACTGTAGAAAACCAGCTTATTCCCTTGTTATCTTTCTCCCATATTTGAAGTCTGAAGCCACTGTGTATGACAAACACCTGGAAGCCAAAAAGTGAAGTCTTCTTCCTTCTCCATTGTCACAGAAATACTGTCACATCAGAACAGACTAGTTTCATTTTGCTTTGTTAAGTTGATCAACAAGCTTAACCTTTGTTTGAAACCTGTAGGGCTTTAACAAAACAAGTGCTGTGCTGACAGCAGAAAGACCTTTTAAATGTATTTTTCCAGTGTGGCTATCATACAGCACAGACTTAGCATGTCCTTTCCTAGGAGAAACGCAATAGACTGAGAAGAATACTTGTCACTTCTACAAGACAACTGTACCTCTTTTGAAAAGTAAAATTAAGATGATTAAACCTATATTGGGTTTATGTGGCAAGATTTGGGTAGCAGGAGCTCTCTGAGAAGACCCCAGAAACTGCCCCAACATTGGATAGAGTTGGGAGACATGGTGGTTTTAGTTTTGTCACTGTTTCTCACTGTCCCACTCCATTCTTAATTGGCAATAAAATAAACTAATCTTGCCCAAAGTTTTCCAGACAGCAGAATTTCAGCTTGGGCTATCATTTCAGAAGTTCCATCACCTCTGTCAAGGCCCACAAAGCCTCCATAGAGCTGGTTGCTCAGATAAAGCCATGACTCTCTGGTGCCTCAATTTTTGACTAGTCTACTTGTAAAGATGCCTTCACCTGACATGCAGCAACTCCCTGAATGACAAGCAGCATCATAGCTCTAGAAAGGCATGATTCAGTGATGAACACGGTGAACCACTGGGCGTGTGGTTTAGTGGTGAACATGATGGTGCTGGGTTAACAGTTGAACTCAATGGTCTTAGAGGTCTTTTCCAACCTTAATGACTCTATGATTCTATGATATGCCAACCTGGCAGCCCAGACAGAGCTGGGAGAAAGAAAAATGAAGTTGCCCCATATTAAATAACCTTCTGTCTAAATGACTGATGTAGTTGGTCAGTGACAGCTACAAATATTATCCAATTCCATTTTCTCAAAATCAGTGAAGAACCTACCAGTGCCTCTCAGCTCTGCTTTGGGATATACAGATTTGCTTGCAGGCATTGTCAGCTATCTCATGAACCAAGACTGATGAAAGCATTTGGCAACCAGGTTAGTAATTGAGAAAACTTACTCTTGGGATAGCTGCCTAAAACAGTTGTTGCTAGATTTGTGGAATATTATGTCTGCAGCAAGAACTGCATTCTAAATCCCTACAGCTTCAGACAGATGATATTAATTTCTTCACACTGGTGCCACATCAGTGGAGAAGAATGACTTCCACATTCCAAAGATCTGACCTTGACAGCTGTACAGAAGTGCATATGCAGCTGGGGCTCCTGTCCAGTAAATAAAAGGAAGATCAAAGCATGTTCACTATTTGGAATGAGTCTGCCAAAGGGTATATTGCATTTGTCTTGTCTCCTGGTCAGATGTGCACTATTCATTTATTAATATAGGAAACTTTAAAGCAGAAACAAACTTTTCAAGAACTTAATCAATCTCTGCTTAATAATGCTGTATATGAATTTTTGGCACTAACCTAGAGAAGAAAATACTTTTTGACTACATGTGAAAATGGACTCCCACCCACTAGAGTTCATAGGCAAATTCTAATGCATAAGCCCTGATTTCTAAATGGTTTTGATTTTTAGTGACATCCTGCTTTTCCCCTCAACCTCATTCTCAGTATTTTATTTTACATAAAGGTTGGTAAATACGTACACAGAAATACTCTGAAAAATACAGAACATTTTAGCTTGAAGTTCAAAAATGTCTGTTTTGTGGAATAATTGTTTTATATATTTGCTACCTCACAGAAAGGAGGGATGTCTTCAGAACATATTTTGAAAGCATATTCTGATTATTTAGTATTAAGAAAAAGTAATGGTGATTCCACTCATAAATACAAATAAAAATATATTACAGATGTAGAAAGTTTATCTGTACTAAATACACATGCTATATGCATTTCCTATGCTATATATACACTCTAGGCTGTAGAGAGTTTTTAACAGTCTGGGTCATTTTAAAACCTGTTTCAACAAATCTACTCATGCCTCTGCAATTACCACATTCTTTAAAAAACACATTGATGCAATCTTGTGTTATTTTTTGACACTTACAGATATCTTCTGCAACAACAAGGAACACCTCAAGAAGATATGGAAAGGTTTATATTAACACTAAAACAGCTATTAAAATAAAAAGACAATTATTTTTAGCAATGCCCACCTTTTAGTTGTTATATTTGAGAATTTTAGTATGCAGTTGAAATTTCAGGT
>VWZD01011013.1:338836-385197 GCA_013396695.1 Sakesphorus luctuosus
AAAAAAAAAAAAAAAGAAAATACTTATTCTTTGGAAACATTTATTATATGAAGAATTTTAGAATAATTTTGTAATGTGGCATTTAGTGGGGCTCACTGCTTAAACTATATGATTAAATTCATCTACCATTCTGACCATGCAAGTGAAAAGAGATGTCGCATACGTTAATGTTGTCAATTCTCAAAATAACTGCAGGAAGGGAATGTGTCATCAGAGTTTTTGGATCTCTAATATAATAATCCCTGCTTTTGCTGACAGAAAGGAATGGACTAGGGGAAAAAAAAATAGATGTCATAATCAGTTTGAATTTGTAGCATAAAACGATATTACTCCATTTTGCAGCTAGTACACAACTAGGCACTAAGAGTTGTGACACCCAAGTCTTTTTTAGAGAAATCCCCAATTCCCCACTTCAATTCAAGTCATGAGGCTCTGCTTGTTCTCCCAGCAGGTTCTACCGGCACCTGGCACATTCTCACATTTAGAGATAAGTGGTCTTTTTCTGTGTCTCGTAATAAAGAAAAGTATTATGCTACATCCCATTAAAGTTCTCACTCTACTTTACAGTAAGAGGAAAAACAATTATGGAAATGTAATAATTGAAATTCTATGGATTTCCTGTCTATTTAATAATGTAAAAAAGACTTGTTCTCAGTCCCTCAGCCTGAAACTCTCAAGATATCTTAGCTTTTTTGTCTGTTTTACACAACAGCCAGTGAATAGATGGAGATGAATACCTGTCTGTTCTTCCTGCTTTGAGGAGGATGTACTATGATGCTCTAAGAATATCAAGATGTAAACAGTTGCGAAGATAGATGGCTGGGTCATGTACTGAAAAAGATTATGGTGTCATCCCTTCTTTTTACTAAGTACTTATATACTAAAAGGCATGTTCCTTATTTAAGTCAAAAGTTTAATTTCAACACATTCAAGATATTCCACTTTTTCTTCCTAGTACATAGATGTCAACTCTATAGCACCTCAGATTCTTTCCAAGCACACTGATATAAGCTCCACAATATCTCAGACCAGGTAAAGAACCACAGATCCATGAAGGTCTTCATAAAGTCCAAAATGTGTTGCCTGTATTCTGCAAACAAGTCATCAAAAATATTCCTTTCTACTGAAATGCATCAAAGAATTCATCCCCCAAGAGACATCAGTGCTCATAACACTTCCTTTTACAGGTATGACTGCTTGTTCCATAAAAAAAAAAAATGACAAAACTTTTAATTTGGTTATCAGACACTTAAATTCCCCATGTCAACTACAGCCAGGGAACATTTGAAGCAGTTCTTGATTCTTTTTCAAACAGATGACACTCAACTCTCCACATGGAGTTATAGCTACACATTTTTGGTGTGCCTGACATGACTTTTGAGATCATTTTACTTCAAATAATTTTTTGGACATCTGGACCTCTATAATTAAGGTTTTCAGGAACCCAAGTGCAATAAGTATTGGAGTATGAAAATATTCACCTTTGACAGAACCACTGTATGGTTTGATCTAAGAATATTTTGTAAATGCAGCTATAGTGCTGCTTGATCTCTTTTTTTTTTTTCTTTTTTCTTTTTTTTTTCTGGCTACTGCAGTGTCTCCTGCAGCTTTCTTGCTGCTGCTGCTATTTCTCCATCCATTGGAACCTCAATGGTAAAAATATTACTTGCATCTGTTACATGCCACCTCTTTTTTGTGGATGAACATGTTAGCTGGGATAAGATTTACATCTGTGCAACCTCAACTGGAATGGCCTGACATGTCAGAGGAGGTTTGGGTTGCATATTTGAAAGAGATTCTTTACCGAGAGGGTGGTTGGTACTAGAACTGGCTCCCCAGGGAAGTGGTCACAGCACCAAGCCTGACAGAGTTCAAGAAGCATTTGGACAATGCCCTCAGGCACATAGTGTGACTCTTGGGAATGGTTCTGTGCAGGCCTAAGAGTTGGACTTCATGATTCTTGCGAGTCCCTTCCAATGGTATATTCTGTGATTCTGTGAACTACAAAAAGAGATAATTTCAGATTGAGATGAATTCCTTTATTCTTTTAAAATACTTACTGATCAAGTTAAGAAATCCATGTCAGAAAATCCCCTTTTATTTCTTTTAAATAAAAAAGTAGGTCAAAATTTCAAAGAGTAAGTATCACTGCAGAAAATAACCTTGCAATTATTCATTATGTCTAGGGCTTCAGAAAGCAGTTTGGTCAGTACATGCCTCACAATGACAAAATCATAGAATATAAAACCATCGACTATGCTGAGTTGGAAGGGACCCATTAGGACCATTAAGTCCAGTTCCTGGCTCTGCACCCCAAGAATCATATTATGTGCCTGAGAGTGTTGTCCAAACACTTCTTGAACTCAGACAGGCTTGGTACTATGACCACTTCCCTGGGGAGCCTGTTCCAATGCTCAAGCACTCTCTGGAAGAAAAAAGTTTTCCTAATATTTAACCTAAACCTTCTCCAACTCATCTTCATGCCCTTTCATTAAGTGCTGCCACTGGTCACAAGAATGAAGAGATTGGTACCTGACCTTCCTTTTCCCCTCATGTGGATGTTGAAGACCACATTGAGGTCTTCCCTGACTTTCTCTTCTGCAGGCTGAACAGACCAAGTGGCCTCAACCACTCCTCAGACCCTTCATCATCCTTGTGGCACTCCTTTAGATGCTCTCTAATAGCTTAATGTCTTTTTTTATTGTGGTGCCCCAAAACTGCACACAATTTTCAAAGTCAGGCCACACCAGTGCAGGGAGAGCGAGACAATCCCCTCCCTTGACCGGCTGGTGATGCTTTGCCTGATGCCCCCAGGACACGGTTGGACCTCCTGGATACCAGGGCACTGCTGACTCATATTCAACTTGCCATTGACCAGGACACCCAGGTCCCTTTCCACAACACATTTCTCCAGGGTCTCATTCCCTAGTCTGTACTCACAAACAGGGTTTCTCTGTCCCAAGTGTAGAATCAGGCACTTGTCCTCCTAATTTCTCAAATCCTTCCATATAGATCCCACCTCACACCCCAAAACACAGTCTGCTTCATCTCCCCAGTTCTTGCCTTGTCCACCAAGACCTATGGTAGGACCACTCTTCATCTTCAGTCTCACCAAGCTTTTGTTACCATGATGAGACAGATCTGTCCCAGGGAGAAGACCTCTCTCCATCTTTACCCTCTTCAGCAGGATGTCTGACATTATTAGCAACTAAGGAGACACTTTATCAAAGGGATTTTCAGAGCATTCCCTCGTCATCTTCCCCCAGGAGTATATTAGGTTAACATGTCATCTTGAGAGCCTTTCCTACTGTGGGGTTTGGGTTTTTGGTCAAAAAATGCCCTCTGGCTTTTCTCACCTCTCAGACAAGCTCCACATCTTTTATTTTTTCTAGAAAAGAGTTTGACCCATCAGGCCCTCACCAACAGTATTTACTATCTTTAAAAGCTGAACCGTGTCAGTTTGAAGCTTCTAGACTTGCTGGTATGAAACACATCTAGTTATATACTTGCCTGAAGTAAAGAATTTTCTTGTTTCCTGTCCTTTGCTCATCCTTGGCATAACTTTTGCAGAAAGCACAAGCTACACAGTCTGCCTTGCAGAGGCATTATTACTATTATGAATAAGGTTCAATGGCCCTGACCATGTCCTCTTTTTATTTCAATTTCCTATTGGGGTATGTCTCAATAAATATTACAGGAAATATCATGCCATATATAACCTTTTATTCAGCAGTAGCTGCTAAGCAGGGAGTCCTGGGAATCTTATACTCAGCCATGAAGTATATGCTTAGAAACTGGAAACCCTGAAAAACTTAGCACACACATGCAAAAAAAAAATTAATTCTTATCAAATTCTCAAGTATCTTAAAAATGAAAGCCTGAAATCAAGTACATCTGAAATGCAGTTACTTCAACACTTGTGTATATTCCTCCACAAAATTTGAGATATTTCCCTTTGTGAGGTCTCATTTTATTTCTTTACAGCTTTTCAGCAACTTGAGGGGAGCCTGGTTTTGCCAGAACTATTATTATTACCTTTTTATTACATAACTAAAATAGATTTGCGAGCTGTGAGATGCACAATATGGTTAGAGGTGTTCTTGAATATGTATTGATTACAACATTTTGAGTTAAGTGAGATGAGCTGGTAAAGCAAATGAACACATGGAATGTAGAATTAGCACACAGGCTACAGACATGCAACCTCCATCATAGATTCTCCTGTGGGATTTTATAAATTTTCTTTTTGCACTTTTCTTAGCCACAGAAGGTCCATGGAATTCCAGAAAAACATGTGCATTTTGGTTAATGAACAAATAAATGTTAGTATGCAGTCATGTCAGAGTAATACAATCAATGGCACTGACACTTTGAACTGGCATATTTTTCTGGAGAAAAGTGTTGCAAAGTATTAATTGTAGCTTTGCTGAGGGCAATCTTACCTTGCCTCAGAATTGTATAAGGATTTCAGTAATCCACTGTTAGTGAGAAAAGCCTTAAAGCAAGATAGAAACACTAATTAGTGAAGGTAGGTATATACAATTTTTTCTGTCTGGACACATATAAATGTAATTGTAACAGTAGTTATAATCAGCACTCCAGTATTTCAGTAACCAGTTTGGGGCATTTAAGGGTTCGGACAAATTTAAGGGTTGAGTTTTCCTATTCTGCAGAAGGAAAGTTACTTTAAACCAAGGTGCAGTGCAACGTGAAAATGTGAAAAATCTCAGAAACATTCTGTGAATGGATAGTGGAGGTGACCTCCACCCTCCATCACCTCTGCAAGCACATCTTACTGTGAACCTCATAGCTTTTTTTCCTACTTTTTACTAGCAAAAGCATTTCAAAAAATGGACAATTCTATATTTCTATATTACTCTGAAATGCAGAATAATAATTTAGGTTTTTTTCTTCCAGAAAAGGATGAGAAATGTAATGTTTTTAAAAAAAGAAAAGAAACTCACAAATCAGAAGCTGGCAGAGTCTCTAGTAGAAGAAAAAGCCATCATCTATAGCTGTAATTTCAATATATTTGTGGCAGAAGCAGCAATAGGTGACAACTCCCTGAAAATTAATATTATTAGGTAGAAGTTGTTATCTCATGAGTCTCCATGTGCTTCAAACTCACATTCAGAGAATCTCTTGTTTCCTTCTCATGGCATATTACTGGCTTTTTGTTGTCTGTTTCTTTATATTTTACACCATTTTGAAACTTCAGGTTCACAATACTGTGCCTTAAGACATACCTTTGGCCTTCATCTTTTGTGCATGTGCATATGTGTGCGTGCCTTTGCCTGCAGAAGCATCATTACAATAGATAGTCTCTTCAATATTCCACAGAATCCCTCTGGTTGGAAGGGACCTCAGGAGCTTTTCAGTCCAGGCTCCCAATTAAAGCAAAGTTGGCACTGAAATTAGACCAGGTTGCTCACTGGTTTATTCATTTGGGCTCTAAAAACAAAGTCTTTGCTCTCTTCCCTTTTCAACTATGCTAAGGCTTCAACTTAGGGTGGCTTTTGATAACTTGAACTAAAACTGACATCATTAGAAATCAAATTGATGCAGATTCACGTCTGCTGCAGTTTAGATGTTATTTGGCTACCTAATATATGACTTTTTACATTTAAATTGATGTACTAATTTATACACAGATAAAAAACTATTACAAAAGGACAAATGTATTTTTTCAGCTTTTTTTATCATAGGAGTTAATTTTCATTGAAAGTCATATATTTGTTTCTTTAGGACCTCTAGGTTTGTTGGGGTTTTTTTTCAAATAAATAGAGTTTTTTCTGTTACAAAGAATTTGTCCTTCATACTGTGTTAAGGGTTCAGCAATCTGCTCAATGACATGAATTAAAAAGTCATAGTGTAAGAGTTCAGATTCTTCTGTGACTTTTAAGAAAGGACCATGGCAGGTTTTTTCAAACTAAACAAACAGTCTGTCATAAAAAATAGGGGCTAAATAACACTAAGAACAAATTCCAGGTTTAGTTCAGCATAGGAAAACCATAGGTTTTGTTTCAGGTTTTCTTGGTGAAGTTCAAGTCATGCAACCAAAAATCTACAGGCTCAGGGCATTTTTTCCATAAACATCAAGACACAGCTAAACATGATATGTGTGACAAGGGTTTTCTGAAAATATTTCATAGCTAGGAAATGCAAACACTGTATAGCTTTTGAAATACATGAAATGGCTTTTGTTCCCTGTGCCAGGTGCAACAAACCTTGTTTTCTGAGCCTTTAGCAAACACAGCACTGTTGGGACCTCTCAATCTCTAATACACCTGCTATCACTACAAACATTATCTGCACTTCGTAGGTAGGACAAGTGCAAAGACACACAGCAATTTCCCTAATGCAGCTACTAAACTGAGATTTGAAACCAAATTTCCCAAGTCTTCTGTTATGTGACTTCCTTTCTCACTGTCATGGTAGGTTTTAGAGTTTCACTGTCACACTAAACCCCACATGCACCACTGGCATCTGAAGATATCAGCCATTTCACTTGGCCTGATCGGGATGTACTCAAGGAATTATTTGGTGCATGTATTTGTCACTAGCACCTACTTTTTCTGTCCATCTGTATAGCACACTCCATCTAAGTTCACTGTGGAAAAGTTCCCCATCTTTCCTCTCCTTTCCCTGCTTTTGGTTAGCAAAAACAATCACTGCAGGTAATCTGACAGCAGATGATTAATGCAGGGAAGGGCAGCTTGTCTTACACAGATCTGTAGCTAATAAATCCACTCACACTTTTCCCCTTGCTTTGACCAATCAGTTTAAAATTCATTAGCTTGAGCCACACCATCTCTGAGGGCAGCCTCAGCACAAATTAAAGAGCCATCCATCCTCAACCAAAAAGAGAAAGTCTGCTCAATACTCAAAGTCACAGTCTCCAGTGACCGAAGCACAGAATTGCACAAGGGGACTGACTACACAGGGCCCAAACACAAAGTCGTATGGCCTTATTTGCCCCATCACCATAAGCTTTAATGTAAGCCTCACAGAAACTTCACCAGCAGAAGGTATTTAGCACAAACTACAAATGTTTACACAGACCTCTGAAATCTTTAAGTCCAAACATTGCACTTCTTTCCATAGAGTGCAAGGGTTTCAGACCTTAAGATAATAGGTGGAATAAGTAGGGCAGAGTTCCTGTGACTTTGCAATCATCACTGAACCTTCTCCAGCATCTCTTTCCCCGGATTCTAGTTAATTGAGGCAAAGGTCTTCCTCTCATGGAGAATTAATAAAAGATACTACAGTTAGCTTTCCTCAGAGACATGTCATTTGTTAGCAGAAAGTTTCAGCGAAACAATTGCCTTCAAGCTCCTGAGGATACAGTTCTCATCTTGTGCCTTTCAACCACCAGTCACACCTACGGTGCTCTTGAAACAAAGATGCTGTTGGATAGTTCTCCTGGGTGAGCTCTTCATTCAAACCCATGTCAAGCAGAGGCATATTCATTTCAAGGACTCACAAAGCTCACAGATCTCATGTTAACTCCTGTCAGTCTCTTCTAACTATTAACACTACTACTGCAAAAGAGCTAATGAATCGGAATCTGTGTTTCACATCTTCTGCCTCTATCCAGTAAAAAGCAGGGCTAGCTGCAGGAATTCCTGCTTTCAGGGTCTAAGTGAACATGATCTAGTCATGAACTGCATGAAGAAATCAGCTTAGTATTGACTCCTATTAACTCCTGCTGGACTTGTCCCTGGGAACAAAACCAATGCAAATGTCAAAGGGAAGAAAATTCACTTCGAATGAAAGATGTCATAAGAAGCTCTGTTTCAATGCCTTGACAAGGCTGGGCAGAAATTAGCTTTCACCACATCCTGCCTGTGTTTAGACAGATGTAGCTGCTTCTCACTTCCCATGGAAACTACCCTGACAGCAGTATCTGAAGGGCTTTGTAACAAGCTTGTTGCAAAGCACAGCTGTCTCTGTATCCCTTGCTTTCAGTCAAAGGTCCTAATTCTTGCACCTGATTTCCCTTCCCAGGGAGAGTGTTGTGAATCTGATGTGCTGCCATACATTTGAAATATCATTCTGGAGCTTATCTCCCAATCTGCTTCTCTCTCTCCTTCCCCAGACTCTTTTTGAACTGATCTGTTGTCAAGTGTCTTGTCTTATATTTGTCTTGCTTTATCTTGGGGAAGGTAATGTCCTTTTCTTTGTCTCTAAAATGTGTGTGATTTGATCCCATACTATAAATGTTTTAGAATAACAATAGTACCAAAGGCTGCTTAGACGTCTCAAATGTCAGGGAATAAAGGAAGAACACTTTCTGCTCTAAATATTAACTGCTGGAGTCTTCTATTTGTAGCATAATTGAAAAACATTATTGTAATTTGTTAGCAAAGCCACCAAAGACACAGTCCTTTGCAAAATGGAAATGAATGAAGCAGCTATGGAAATGACATCTTAATAAGAATAATGAAATTCAAACTCCTACTGCAAGTACAGTGTATAATTCATTACAAGAGATTAGAGGAGATATAAATACCTGAAGGATATAAGATCATTGATCTGACATAAATTATCTGATTTTGTAACCAGAAAATGTCAAACAACAGGCATCTGGACATTGTAAATTGTCTAACTACAACTTTTTCATGGACAGTGAGAAGGGAATTTAACAGCCTGCACTGTCAGGCAATGTCTTACTCCATTCTGGGTGCAGCATTTTTGCTAGGTTTTTTTCTCCTTCCTGTTAACCAAGAAAGTTTTGTAAGGGCCTGAATAAATGTTTAATTAATTCCCTGGATCTGAAACTCAGTTGATGAAGGTTCAATTCCCAGCCAATCCATATTGTTAACCTCTTTATAACTCAGTTGCATGCTCATGAGATGAAGCAATAAAGCTTCCCTTTACCACTTACATGTGGAGGAAACACATTTTCATGATATGCCAAAATACTGCAACAGTTCTGGGTACTAATGTATTCAGAGAGCCACAAAATCTCATGTGTTTATAAAATAGTAAATGTTATGGAAAAAAGAAGCATCAAGACTGGATTGCAGAGCATGGAAGCTGAGGAAGGGTTGACTCTTGGAAGAGGTGGATACTCCCAGAGTACTCAGCTGAAAAAGCTGTTTGTTTTCAGTAGATTGCTTCTCAGTTTAGAAATTCCCTGTTTCTCATTGATTCTGAAATGAGAACAATGAGGATTAACAAGTCTTCTAAATCCCTCCCTGTTCAGCTAAGAAGAAATCCTTACCCACATGCAAATTAATTCAGTGGAAATAATCTATCCTAAGGTTTGTATCATTCTTATTTCTGTTGTGGTCCAGCACCTCATGAACCATGGAGGCAACTCAGCACAAAGGTAGTACAGGCAGCTGAGAATTCAAAGGGTAGCAAAAGTCAGAGACCATGTATCTTCCTTTACAAAGCCTCCAGTGCCTTCCTAATGCACCAGAAAACATACAACAGAGCAAAAACCCAGATGTTTAGATACCAGGCAGATATTCCTGATTTCACCCAAATCATCCAGCAGCTCCAACAGTGAATGACACTAAGGGCATTTTGCAGCAAAGCATATTTCAATCATGCTCATGATTGAAGTCACTATGGTCAGTGTAGCTAAGTTAAAGGGAAAACAGGAAAGATGATGCTCCTGCTAGGCATCTACTCTAGACAGCTTTAACCTGAACGGGTCATGCTGGTGGCAGCTGTAGTACATGCGCTGACACTGTGTCTTAAGTGCAGGTAGTCATTAAGCACAGCTCAGAAAAAAAATCTCAGCCTCAGCATGGGCTCAAACACACATAGCTTCGTTACAGAGGGCATATTTTCAGTTTGACCATGCTATATTCTGTCTCATCAGATTCTGGCAGATTTCTGTCTTGTCTGGGGTTTGTAACAGGTCAGTGAAAGGCTACTGATTAGAAAGATCTTTCACCATGAGCACACTAAAAGAGTAGAGAACAGCTGGGATAATTCACTGAAACTGGATACCAGTAAAAGTGATACCCTTCAGATAAATACAGATTGGGACTACTTAGCTAAAAGTAATGTCATAATCTGCAGTAATCATTAATGGTAAAACCTAAAATCCAGTCTTACTTCCTTATTCAGCAGTAACTGACCCTTTGACCTCTAAGGCCAGTCTCCTTTACTCGTAACAACTTACCAGCAGAATTCTAGCCATAAAAGAGTGAATGAACTATTTGAACTTATTTGGGAGGCAAACTTGCACCAAGATACTCAAATTGCTCTAAAGACATTTAAAAAGACAAAAAGGACTATTTATTTTCTTGGAGTCTTTCTAACTTTAGGGCAGGCCTCAGCAGTTGTGCAATATCACTCCACAATGACTGGAGAAGTGCTTAACATTTTAGGAAGGAAGGCTGCTAAAGTGCGGTCTGCATTTATGCTCTGCATTTTAGGCTGTCCCCACTTAAACCATGTGCACTTTATACAGATTTCATTAATGTCAGAGCCATTACATTTGTTCAGCAGCTAATGGGAAATATTAAGTGTACTGGAATAAATAAGGCTAAGTGGAAGAGGCCTTAATGTTTGGCTTTCAGTAGCCTGTCTTGTCAAGCCATCACTTTTCACATGTTATTGTCTTCACATATTCTAGAGAACAAGCTGCAGGGAGGAAAGGCATGTGTAGAAAGATGCCAGGACACTACTCCAGGGTAGCTACAGGTTACTCCTAGGTAGCTGTGTCAGCAGCAGTAGTGGTCCTTTTGAGCCCTTCAATATGAAACTATAACTCTGCGGTAGCTTGCAGGCAAATAGCCTGAAAATTGCCACAGCCTGGAAAACCCTTTTGTGTTCTAGAGACTAAGGAGAAACTGGAAAATTTGAGGTTCTATTCTTAGCTCTATCACTGAGTTATGCTGTGTGACCTTAAGAGAATTTTTTTTCACAGTTTCCTACACAACTACATCCTTTCTTCTGCCTTCTCTATTTAGACTGTTGCTATACAAATCAGATGCTGCATCCCCTGCATATTTGAAAGCTTCCTGATGTAGTGGGGATCCTTTCTGGATAGATAGCAAAATATCAGAAGGCATGAAGTAGGAATAGTCCTGGTTTCCACAGCGTTTTAGGCATGACCTGATTGAACACCGTGCACCAGGTGCAGTCTCAGTAGAGTTACTTGCCAGCTCCACAATTTACTCTGAGGCTGTATTACCCTCCTATGTAATTAAGATAATCTCAAGGAAGTAAGGCATTGGGAAGAATGAAGACTTCAGAAAATATTTTTTCCTTCGATTTCCTAGTGAATTGAACTTAGTCTCATTTAAATGTCATAGCATTTTATTCTCATCCCCCTCACCCAACTCTCAGCTTTCAAGCTCTGCAGATTGTCTGAATGAGCTGCACATGTTGGCACACAACCATGTTGGACCTGTTTTTACATCTTTTGCTCATTCACATGAATGTTTTTCTATCATTGGTCTATCTGATACTTCTAAGGTATCAGATTGAAAAAGCAGGCCCACTTAAATTGTTCCAACTACCCTGCAGAAAAGAGCAGAGAAGCCAGCAAGTCACCTTAGAATTCCAGTCTTTTGCCACTCAGTTTAACAGATAATGAAAAAAAAAACCAAAAAACCAAAAAACACACACACACAAAAAAAACCCTCAGCTTTTCGGGGGGTGGTTTGTGATTCTGAATCTGAGTGCAAATAGCCAGACCAGTGATATAACTGTTCAGAATACTTCCAGACTTATACCTGTAATCCTAATATTAAGCAAATATGGTTCATAACCAGCCACTCTCTAGGCTATTGAGGCCCATCGTGCTTGCAGATTGTTGTCTGCATCAATTCAATGGTGCCATGAGTCTGGTACCAGCACCTCAGTCCCTTGAACCATCTGTTTCTGCAGAACATGATACATGCTGGAATGTGCCACTTTTCAATGTGTCCATGACAGGGAGAATTGATACTGCTTCAAAATGTTTTGACAACAGATGAACAGTTATTCTGTAAGATTTCTTGTCCAAGCAGCCCTAACCACTGAAATTCCCCTTAACAACCTAAATGGCTCCTTCGGCATCTGCTGTTTAATATCAGTGTTACCCACTCTATTTTTCATTTTGTTTGGCTCAGCCATAACAAACTTCTCAATTCCTACTCCAGTTTTATTTAATCTTGTCTCAATGAGGGGAGGAAGTCAGAAATTTATACAGGCATAAAAATTCTTACCAGTAACTTTCATAGTGGCGCTAATACTTTCCTCCTGTTAGAAATCCACTAAGAAATATCACTCTTAACTGAGTTGAACCGACATTTAATCATGAGTTTACTTCAATGTTTCCTCTTGTTTCTGGTCATGTATTTATCTTGAGGATATTCCAGTTTAAAATTACATTCCAATATATTCCTACAGATGTTGTTTCATCTGCAAACTCCTTCCACTTTTTTCATAGCTATTAATTAGATATGAAAAAAGATTGACTGCAAGACTAATCTTTGAGGAAATTTGCTAATTATCTACATCCCACATATTGGTTCTTCTCCAGTTCAAATTCTTTAGTAATCATAAAACAAACAAAAACGAACCAACCAAGCAAACAAACAAACAAGAAAATGGGAAAACCCCAAACCCACCAGTACAAAAGTAAAAAATAACCTATGCAGGAACAGCATGAAATGTTTGATCCCATTTCCCACTTCCTAAATATATTCAATTATGCTCTCAAATAAGATTTTTACTAATATTCTGTATCTATTTCTCATCTAGAATTTCCCCCTTTTTAAATTGTATTATTTTTTATCTTTTCTGGTGTTTGATTTGAATCATGGACTACAAGTCTCCAGTGCATATTGCTACAGTTTCCCAAATTAAATATTTCATGCTCTTCAGTTTTGGTATTAACTCACTATAATATTTTCAACTTTCATTTATTCATCCTTACCAGTTTTTGTCTATATCCTTAATATCAACACCTCCATCACCATTTCCATCAAAAAAATGTAGCAAAGAATTCTGTTTGTTTTGAGGGGTATCTAAATTACTATCTCAGTCACATCCTCAGTAAAGAATTATTCAAGTTTTCTATTTTCTCATTTTCTCTAAATGTTTCAAGAACCTGTTGTTGCCCTGTGCAAGACCTAGCTCAGCTCAACTTCTTCTAGTCCCTTTTTTCCAACACTTACCAGATCATTTTGCTGATTGGCGCTTTTTACATTTATTTTCAGATATGTTTCACTGGTTTGCTTGAACACACTTCAAATGTACCTTTATCTATTTTCTCTTCATTTTTTCCCATCCTAATCCATTCTCTGTTCCTTGAGAAATAATATTCAAAATTCAGCTCTAAAATATACTGCAGGATAGTTGCACTGATGACCATTTTATCTGACAGGTACGTCTAAGCCCTGTTTTTCTGAGCCTGACAATTAGAACCACTATTGCTTACACTACAAAGGCAGATTCTGTAGTCATCTACAGAGATCCCCATTTTGTGTAGAGTAACAGATTACCTAAGACAAGGAGATGAATGTAGTCCCGTGTTTCCTGTGCAGACCTCAAAGACTTCCTCAATACAGTTCTTGCCATCTATCTTCCATCTTCTTTGCAGATTCAGCTATTCCTGTGTCACTCTCTTTTATACTTGTGCTTATCATTTTCTAAAGGGCGCTCCTGGGACATAGCAATGTAGTCAAGTTTGTATTATACTTCTATAAACCAACCCCAGACAGTCCAAGGAAGATTCCTGACTTTTTGTGTATTTTAAAATGTTTCTTAACCTTTTTTCTCCCTTCAGATGCTAAACAGCAAGAAAACTCAAGACTAGGGTCTGCCATCCTTTTAATTATGTAAATGAAGAACTTTGTGGCTGAGTCACATGCAGTAGTCTCAGGATCGTTGGAGGGCTAATTCAGTTCCATTCTTTACACTCAGGCTGGTCAGTACAACCTTCACAGATATTACTTTTACTTCTCACAATCTTCTTCAAAGTGGGTATTAATAGGGATTTTAACTTGTAAGAGATAGTCCAGATAATGAAGATGTGTGGCTAATTATGATGGAAGTCCAGCCACTTTGCTAAGGGTAATGCAGTGGGATTTGCTGGTTACTCTGCCTTAAGGAACATTTTTAATTCCTTTTAATTTTTAATATTACTTTCAAATCCCCTTCAAAGTTGTTTCTAATAATCTGGAAACTTTTAACTGCAACCTGCATCTTCACCCTTTGGCAGTAGACTACAGAGACATATCTCCAAGTGCTAGTTGTGAACAGTGTTAGAAACTTACACCAGGCTTACACTGGAAGCTTGTGAATGTCAAGCAGTATATCCCTAGTTAGTGGCAGCAGCTAAGAACCACAATTTCTGTTAAGTATAAAACCAATATTAATGTTCCGAGACTAAACAACCCCAGGTTTCTGCCCACCTTTGGAACCATCAAAAGCAATTCAGAACTACTCTTGTTGAGGAATACTTTTAGTGTAGATAGCTCTGTTTTGCATACTAGTGAAGTCTTTGGTCTCATTGTTCCTCTCTGAACACACAAAATTCTACAGTTTAATGAGCATTTCTAGAGCTTAATGAGAGAGTGAAGGCAATTTATGCATTTTCTTTTATATATATGCAACCTCTAAACAACAGACTGGGTCACACAGCCCCAAAAAAGTAATTTGTCAGGGAGAGGTAATTTTTGATTGCAATATCATCCCCAAAAATCTATGTTTATGTGAGACAACTGATCCAGGAGCCACTGCCTGGAGGCCAGGAACTATTCTGCTTCAAGGAGCTGTCTTTATAAGATAGGTGAAATGGGGGTGCTCATGGTTAGAGAATTAGTTTGATGAATTAAGGATAACCCTGCATTTCTGGAGTCAGACAGCACCCTGAGTCCAGCAAGAGAGGTCTCAGTTACTAAGTTACTCTTATTGCTCTTCCATTTTATTTGGTAGGTAAAACAGAGGCACCGTCTTGACTTCTGCTCTCAGCTACTATCTCTGACTCTCTGGATGGAGTTGTGCATATGCCTGACTTGTGCAGCTGTTAATCATAGAATCATAGACTCATTAGAATGGTTAGGGTTGGAAGGGACCATGAAGATTACCTACTTCCAGCCCCTGCAATCTGCAGGATGGTTTTTGGAAGCCAGTGTTTTAAATGACAGAAGAGTGAAAAAAGCAGCATTGCTCCTTTGAGCTCCGTACCCGGTGGATTATGCCTGGACATCAATCAGGCCTGGAGCCTGGAACAGTGCCTGAATGACATCCTAGAGGACATCATCCATTTGACAAGTTCAGTGGCTAAATCCCTTGTCATTGTGGTCACTTGAGAGGGCAAAATGGCCCATACTTCAAAACCTTGTATTAGCTTGTAAGATGACAAAAAGCCACCCTTTTTCCTATATGAATAAAGAAAATTTCTTCTCCCCTTCATTATAAGCCATGGTGCTGAGCTTATAGCATTTAAAAACAAAGACAGTGTTCATAAAGGGAAAAATTCACTTCCTCTGGGTTTCTCTGCTCCAATACTGAAGAGCAGCTTCTGAGTAACAAATAACCAAATAAATCATTTGGAAACACCTTGGTTTGTAAGCACATACGCAGGGAGTGAACTTTTAGGAAAACCAAGAATAAACTCGAGTGTTGTATTTTGCAGGGAAATCTGAGCCTTCCAAATTCTCTTATGCTTATGGTTTGAGGGGTGCATTTCCAAGGCTTCTATTGATCACCCACGTGTGGAAATGTAACAGCAAATAAAATGAAAAATCCTTCTGGATAATTGATACAGAATATGTGGGCGATCTGAAGGGAAAATCAGAACCAGAGATGTTCCAGGGGAGGGAAAAAAAAAAAAAAAAGATTATATTTAAAATGCCAGCCTCCTGTGAGCCCGTCTGCTTCCTATCACTTACTTTGCAGCTCTAGGTTCCCACAGTGGACTACTGCTGCCATCTACTGACAGCCGCGCTGTAAGGGGCTGAGCATCCGCCCTGCAATCTGGTCAGGGGAATGGGGGACAGGGAAGATGAAAGATTTTGAGCCTATAAAGGAAAAAGGAAAAACAGTCTCCAAGGAGAGAAAGTATCATACCTAAGATTAAAAACTCAAGTACAGCTTTGTCCATTAACGGTATAATGCAAAAAATGTCCATGTTCTGAGGGGGGGAAACCTAAATAGAAAATTTTGGGCTTCCAAAAGGGAATGGAAAGCCATAACTGGATACACATTTCTGTCATCCAGTGACCTAAACCTATTCTCAAGGTCCTAAAAGTTATTAGTTTAAGTGACACGGCTGACAGCCTATGTTCAGATCCATTAGATGATGAAATGACTTGCACAGCAGCAAAGCTAAGGAAGCACAAAAAGCCTGGGGGAAAGTCCAAGTTTCTTAATTCAGTCACCTGTGTTCCTCTTGTTCTAGGAACAGAGGGCTTCAGATGCTGGTGATAGAAATCCTACATCTGACCTCAGCTTAAAATTCATATCAACTAAGACTCGGAGAACAGACAAGCCTCCAATTATTGCAAGTATTTGTAAATTAAATCTGGAAGGAAAGTATACTTTTATACTATGTACTGAAAGACAGACTATGGAAAGAACAGGGGAAAATTTCAGCAGTGGAACTATATCGTGCCTGTTACTATCCAGCAAGAGATATGTTGGATTTCATAACCTCTGATTTTCACAGTACTCCATTGCAGGTGGCAGCAAAGATCAGACCCAGACCTTCTTGATCTTAGATCACATTTCTTTTCTGTTAGTGTTACATAGCAGTCATCATTATCAGTACCAATCTAGACAATGGTTACAGAGAACTGAGAAGCAAAACAAATTAGCCTTTCCCCTTCTCTGTGCAGGTCTTGTTAGACTGTTCTCAGTGGCTGAGTCAACTGAGTTTCTAACTTGACTCTATTACACAACCCGAAATGCACAGTGGAATAATTTTAAGTTGATTTAACTATGCACAATGATAAATGCAGGTTTATAATCTTTATACCATTTATCTTTGATAGCTACACTACACCATATGGGCCCTTTCTACACAGATTAAATTGCAAGCCAGTTTGTATGGCTAACATGCATTTCTGGTACTATGTCTTCATAAGAATGTCATATCTAAGCATGTCATCATCTTTATTCTACATAAAAATCTGTGATATAAAGAAGTACTAAAAGATAGGTTATAATAGCAACAATGCTGTGCCCTAGCAGTGGGGTTGAAGTGAAACTGCTGTCCGCACTCACATAACATGAAGTATTCCAAGGAATACACCCTCTTTTCCCTCATCTCCTCCAAGAACTGATCTACAAAAACATGCCTGAGAAGAAAGACCTTTGTAGACCTGCCTTGCTCTACACTTCAACAGCAGATTCTCCATGGAGTCAACTCTGTAATGAAATCGGAACTAAAATTTTACAGAAGCTTGCTTGGCAAGAGAGAAGACAAAAAAATCACTGAAAAGCCCTGGGGTTTGTAGTGGTATTTTTCTTACAAATTCTCCTTCAGGGCAGAATTAGTACCTTCCAAATCAGTTGCCTGAATATGTCACTCTTGATAGGGAAGGTGATGTGGGTGGGTGGCCTTCCTTGAAACACTGTCAAAGGCTGTTCAAACAGTGACAATTAATTTGACTGGTCATTTGAATCCCAGAGGAGTTTTTTGACGGTGTTTTTGCTTTTTTTCTAGAGTCTTTGTTTCTTGCTCAGGCTTTGCTTTTCTTTAGGTTCCTGATTCAGTGTCTCTCTGCCTCATTTCATAGTGGGCCAAAATCCATCCAAATCCATACCCTTCATCCAAAGTGTCTGGAGAACTAGAGACCATTGCATCTATTTAGCTCAGTATTTTACAGTGTTTCATGGAGATGTATGGGAAAAACATTTTTCCAACAGCTCACATGAGCAACAAGATTGATGTTTTATCCTGACCAACAACAGTGAATTTTGGCCTTTGTCTGGAATAAAGCCTAACTCAAAAGAGAATAATTCCTAATCCAGTGCTCAATAGTGCCCATCCCTTCACAGACCCCACGGAAGTGGGGAGAAGGGTGTCTGGCACTGCAGTCCTCTGGCAATTTATCTCTTGGCCACACTACTGAACCACACAGACACTGAAGCCAAAGCCAATGCATCCTTGTAGGATGCAGGATAAATCCAGTATAAGAGAGATATTGTCCCAAAAGCTGTGCAAGTTAAGTTGTTATGATGGGAAAAATATTATCATCCACATTGACAGGTAATAAGGAGCACAACTTGGTCCTCTGTCTTTCTTTAGTGATACTTTTTCTGTATGACAAAAACTACACATGTGCAATTCCAGATGCTCAAAAATGAACAAAAATACTATGTGGCAATGAGACAATAAGCAATGATGAATATTCTATCCAATTAAAGTTGCCAATAGCATTAGGCAGCTACTGTAATTTATGCCAAATCATAATGATGAGTATTCACTTTACAATACATATTACAGAGAGCCTTTTGGAAATTTCAGTAAATGTTCTCCATCACCATGGAAGTACAGGAGGAAAGAAAAAAGAGAAAAAGAAATAAAAATCAACTATTTTTTCCTTTTAGAATCTGGCAAATGCAATTGCAGGAGGGAAAAATGTGATTTTTGCTTACATGATGCACACTGCTATCCCATGCATAACCACTGGACCATGACACTTGTCATGAGAAGTGAAAGAAATAAAGGGCCATTGAATGCTGAACTTTAAGAGCAAACCAGCAGAGAAAGGTGTCTCACAGGTGTTTTTGGAACCATGAACCATAGGAAAATTCAGGAGGATAAAAACTCCCCAGTTTTCTTCTTCAAACCATGGTGAGACAAAAACGTGGACTATAATCAAAGCATTCAGGGCATCAGCAGAGTCAGATTTTTCAGAAAAGGTTTTTTTCTGCTATTTTATTTATCAGTTTATGTTGGTTTGTCACTGCACTAACATCAACCTGGATGAACTTATAAAAGAATGTGTGAAAAAGAGGTAGACTAATGTAGATAGCACAGGTGTACTTCTGCCTCTCCCTTCATATTCAGTTTTAACTTTTTCAAAGCCATTTCTAATAAGATTTGGTTTCAGGAATAAGGAATTCATGACTTCATAAATCAATAAAGGTCACAGTCTTCCAGGTTACTAGGACTTTGATTTTAAGGTGCATTTTGCTGCTGTATTCTGATCACTTACAATGTTTCACAATTATGCCTTTCTCTTCATCTTATCTCATGCTATTGCTTACAACTGCTGTGTTCAGTGGATCTCCTGCTGTGTTTCTCGCCAGAAATGGAGGTAATTAATTGATGACTATAATGATCATTGTGCACACGCTATAAAACAATGTTGCTGCCTTTCAGACAGTCAATAAAAACTGCCAAAACTTTGAATGCTGACAATGGAAGGTGCACAGTATATTCAATCAAATGTCAAAAATAGACACAAAAATGCAACAGCCCACTTCCACCCAACAAACTTTGTGGCTTCCTCAGAGCTGCAAATGTCCATTAGACCTGTATGATGACTTTTCTCTGCTAAAGAACTGATGGGGCCATAACCTGTTTTCTTCTCAGCACCTATCTGAACTTCATTTTTTTCTAAATATCATTCCAGAGTTCTCAGATTTTGAGAGGTATTGAAAGTCTTGCTCTTAAAGTTTCCTATTTTTAAAAACCACTTATAATTTGTCAGTCAAAGGTTGCCTCTAATCTGCCTCAGGCATGAGATAGTGAGATGAGGGAATGGAAAGGAAATGAATAGAACTTTTCACCTTGCTCTCAGGACTCCCAGTAAGTGAGGTGCACACTAGATAAAACAACTATCTCCATCGGGTAAAACACACAAAACCCCAAAACCTTTAAAACTTGCTCCCTAGCTCTAACCTAATTACAGTTTCAAAGAAAAAAGTACCCATTTTTTCAATTACGAGGAATACTTCCAGGAGTATTCTCAGACTTCTTTTGAGACTTCCAGTTCTTTGATCAAATTCTATTCATCCTGGGAGGTGGATCAGTGCACAAATACCTGCACTACAAAAAATAATCCCCTACTCCTTGAGCTAAAAGAGGACTCTCACAGGTCCTCATGTATCTGCATAGGTTTACAACAGCTTCTGGTTCATTAATTCTAACTGGACTCTCAGTGATAGAGATAAACATGCACCACGAGCTTGCAGGTTCAGATCCTTATCAATCATCTTTATTTTCTCTTGGCAATTAACACATCTCAGACATTCTTGTCATATTACGTTAAAAAGCAGGTCACAGGTCCAAAATTAAAGATAAAAAACAGTCAATCTATGAAAAATTTCGGTGATCTCTTTTTTGGCAGACCTTTCCCTTGCCTTCAGGTACCTTCAAAGAGTTGGATGCAACTGAGTAACACCTTCTCCTGGTCACATTTATGACAGTATTTTGTTATGACCCCATGCAGAAGACACTGGGAGCTTATCTTATTTGACCAATACTGGAGATAATAAAAATTCTGATGAGGCTACGCTGCCTTAACACAATTGTTCAATTTAACTTGTATTTGATGCAACCATTCTCAAATAGAGAGCTAATTTGTAGAGAGTGTTAGACTTCAAAGAAATTTTTGAATTCTGAGGAAATTCCATTCTGTCCTCCTATTTAAACTGGTTAAGCAATCTTACTCAATAGGTTTAGTCCAAAATTACTACAATGTATTGGCGAGCAGAATGCATTGCTTTGCTGTAAAGGTTGTAAATGCATGTAGAGGCCGGTAAATTATAATAGATGATATATGTAATTTTCCAACATATCATTCCTCAAAAAAAAAACCAACAAAAAACAAACAGCCCAAAAATGTAAATTGAATATGCCAATATAAATAATATTCCATTCAAACTTGTAAATGTCTTCCTGTTGTCAAATTAATAAAACTATTAAATAATTTTGAAAACAAAGGCATTGTCATGTTGAAGCCTTAAAATTGTCTGCCATGTATATGAAGTATATGTGTATTTTAGGGAAAATATTGTTAAGGTTAATACAAGGAAAGGAGAAAGGGTGCTTAATGTGCCATACAGTGCAGAGGACCTGAGTCTCTCTTCCAGTAAGACCAATAAAGACTTCCTTCTGGCCACTGTTACATCTTTAATCATATTTACTAACTCAAATAACAGTAATACAATACAATCTACTTGAGCAAGAGATAAGGAAGTAGAAAAGGAGAAAAGGACAGCTCCTGACAGGTCAGGATCAAATCCAGATATCTTTCTCACAAACAAAACAGCCACTAGAGTCAAAGTAAGGTCTGAGTAAACCTCAGATCTTTCTTTGTTCAGCCATATCAGAAATGTCTCAAAAAAGTAGATCATAAGCCTTACAATTTATCTTGAAACTGCCCATTCTTTAAATGTAGTATTTAAACATCTATGCTACACTAATTGATGGAAAAAACTCAATTCTATCCAACTCTTTTGTGATAGCTTTTGTAGTTGGATGCAATATTCATGAAGCTGAGTGGCTGAAAAAAAATTTAAACCAGTTTTATCACAAACCTTTTCAGAAGATTTTCCAGTTCTCTGGAACATGTCACTGCTCTCCCTCAGACCTTTCTAATGGCAATAGGAAAAGAGCCACACTGCACATGAGGAGCTTTAAGCTGGCTTGTAGCCTGATGGCTTCTAGCATAGAAAAATGCCTGTTGAATATACTGTTCACAATCATTAATCAAAGCCAGACTCTATGCTATGAAAAACGGAAGGGAAAAAAGAAGTATGGTCAGATAGCACCAAATCCACGATCTTTCCTCATTTTTTTAGAGAAAAAGCTGTCTGAGTGGTAAAGACCAATTGACCCTCACTGACTTCAGTGGGCATTGTCTGGTGGGGATGACCGCAGTGTTCTAAAGAATATGCAAGATAGACACCCTTCTGCAGCACGTCTATCACTTATTTTAGGGGTGGCACCATGTAGTACTAATTTCATTTAACTGAAAATTATTTTCCTTCCATGTTACAGTACATAATATAAAACTGATATTTTTAATATTTTCCTTCTTCCATGATATAGCTTCTAATTAGACAACTCCAAATATATATGTAGGTGTAAAAAGTGGACTACATATTATGAAAACATCTGCATTTACCATGGTCAAGTATATGGCTTTACAGCAAGATCATCTCTACAGGGCACAGGAAGATATCAGAGAGGTACAGGAGAGAAACCTCACATAAATACTTTATTTACAGAATGAAAATATGATGGATTTTCTAAGCTGCCTGGTAGAGAAACATGAAAATTGTCAAACACTTATCCAGCTACTTGAGAGTCCTGTTTCTGTCACTGATTGTCACCAGTTGCTCCAAAGGAAGTCTGCATACACAAGACATTTGCCTCAAGCCTAAAGGTCCTGGTGAAAGGCTGAAATCTAAAATTGTCTCAGGCCCTCAGTAGGCTTACAGAGCATGTCACAGCAGGACAGCAACAGGACGTGCACTACTGAGTACTTAACTCATCCTGTTGTACCTCAACCTTCGTTTCAGACTGTGGTTGTTTGGTTTAGACCTTGAGAAAAATGTTGCAAGAACTTTTCACAAAAAAACCCCAAAACAGTGACACTGATGGTACCTATGAAAACTTTGAATGATTTTATTCCTAACATGAATATTCTATTCTCATATGTTGAGAAGCTATTGAATGCAGTGATGACCTATCACAGTCCTTCTCAGAGAGTAAAAAAAACCAAAAATTATCTCTGCTTTGAATTCCCAAGTATATTTCCCTATAAACTTTCAGATAAAATTTTTTACAGAAATGTTAGAAAAATTGACTTTTAGGACAAGAAGAAATATGTGCATCAGAGCATTAAAGAGGAATGATTTTTCTGGATATGTGCTTTTCCCAAAGATATTGATCAAGAGTCTTGTATTCTACCCAAGACAGACATACATCCCTATATCAACTCTTCACTGGCCTGTCCCTTTTTTCACACTCAACCTATTTTAATCTCTTTCAATTGGTATAAATAGTAAGATAGCCTTTATTTCCCAAAGATATTTAAGTGAGTCTCATCCTAGTTTTTTCAGTGAGAAGTAAAACGATTAAAATTGTGTTGAGACTTATACTTGTGCTCTTTCACATAAAAGCCCAGAAAACCAACTTTCTGAGTTTTTTTTTAAGTGGCTGAAAGTTTTTTTGGTTTGAGATCAAATTTATAATTTTCCCTTGTGCTAGTGCTTCACAGCCAACTGCAGTACTTGCCAATCCAATTGGTATTTGCTCTTCCTCACCTCATCGCCACAATAAGCGATGGAGCTGGATCTTCAAACTGACCTCTGTGAGGCAGTGAGGATTCACCTCCTTCTGCTGTTGCTGTGCTTCGGCTATGGGAAAAAAAGGAACAAAAGCTTTATACTAATCAGCAGCTATGACTTGAAGAAACTAACAACAGATAAGTCAGAGGAAGTTGCTGCTCCATAGTCACTTTTATGATTATTATGGTACTTAAACTACATCTATAGTGTTTTGTTCTTTAATGCTAAAAATTACCATGAGCAACCTGTTTCTCTACAAGTCCAGGGTCAGTAAGATTTACATCAAAAAAGAATAGGAATATTGTAGAAGGTAAAGTGGGCCTGGCAGATTATCAACATGCATTTAAACTGATAATTTACAGCATTAAAATTTGTATCATAACTGAAGTTTAGTTTCTTAATGCATACATGGACATGTATGCACACTTGCACAGATGTATGTAATATGCACACAGACATGCAGAGACACAAGGCTGCAATTCATTTTCCAAGCTGTGAGACAAATGCATGGGCAGATTTGCCTCAGTCTCTAGACAAAGAGGATTGCTTTTCATCTCATGTAAATTCACTGAAGACAGGGGAATTACACCGGAGAGACGTTTGACCCAGAATGTCAACAATTTTGAAAAAGAAGAGCTTTTATTTATTATGCAATTATTCACACAGAGGGACTTGCTTTCTCCCTTAAAAGGATGTGTCATGCAGTTTGATGTCTGCTGCTTCCTTTTCAGAAACTGCTTTCCCAGTTCAGGTGATGGCAGAACAAGCAGTGTCAGGGACATACATATTTGATTTCCCTGTGTTTGCAGAAAGAATATAAAGTTTGGAAGCCAGCCATACTAAGATATGATGCATGTCCTAGGACAATGTAGAAGATGGGATTCATCCTGCCTGGGTGAAGAAAGATTGAGATGGATTGTGATGCATTTTCCCTGCATCTGTTTGCTGCTCTTCTTTAGATCTCGTCCCTCCCTTTTCATTCCTTTGACAATATTTCAGTTCATTTGGCTACCAGTGGCACATCTTCCCTCCAACGCATGTCTAAAATTCAGTAAAATAGGTCCAAGGAGTCCTTTGTGGCACCAAATCAAGTAGTCCAGGCTGACTTGTGTATTCAATAGTGCTTCCCTCAGAGTCTCCTTTCAGCTGGAGATGATTTCTCTGTGGTCCCACAACATAATTATAATTGTTTTGTGAATTCTTTCCAGTTAGGAACCAAAGACCAAACACACACACAGTGGGGGTGGTTGCGTAGAAGAAATGCTTTAGTTCCTTCTTTGGCCCTCATTTATTTAACAACATGCACACAGTGACTTTAACTATCCTACATTTCTACAATCTCAGGTAGCTTTCTGGAACAGATTTACTAGATATCCCCATACCTTCTGGTGCACAGCTGCCACCAGCCAGTAGTTACTGGAGCCCTACAACTGGATTTCCTTTGTTTGAACATAGAAGTAATTCCATGGAAAATTATTACATTTGTTTCTCTTTCTTCCTTCTAACCAAGTTTATTACCTTCCTCATACACCTAAATCCAAGTTTGCCCCAATGTACAAATCAATCTCAGCTTCCCCTGTGTTTAAAGGCAAGAGATGGGGAGATTTCTGTAAGTCAAGTCATGTCAGAACTGCATTATTTATGGTAGGTCTGCATTTTTCTTCTAACAATATGGATGTCAAAGCAATCTTATTTGAGCATAACATTTGATAAATAAAACTCAGAGAAAAGGCAGGACTTAGCAGAAATAAACAGACTCCCTGTATGTCTCTAATGAAGACAGAAGATATTCAATGACTCCAGATCTCTCCATCAGCAACTGCTTTCCCCAGGACCAAAATCCAGACCCCAATAAAGTTCCAAAGCAAATTCTTCCTGTATCTCTCGCCAGCTAGTTTCTACAGCAACAACCTCAGGATCCCTGTCACCACTCAGCATATTTATTACTCACCTTGTATATCAGACATTTAGAGGTAAGCACTAATGCCACAATGTCAAGAAGTTTCCAACAAATACAACTTCAGAGATCAAATACACAGTGAGTGTAAATCTCTCCATAAAAACTCTGTCCTAACAGATAGATCGCTTGTTTGCTGTCTTTCAAAGACTGCAGTTATTTAACAAGGAGGAAAATGCAGCATATACACAGCCTACAAACATATAAACAAGAGAGTCACTACCGATATCTCATAGGACTGTTATTGTGCATCTCATGCACAGTCACTAACCAAAGTGTATGCTCTTTAGACTACAATGATTTCCAGTACAGAGAGGTGGTATGGGGACTATCCAAAAATGAAATTATTAAGGGAGTCACTGAACTCCTGCAGATAAATTTGCTGAGTTCCTTGTCAGGACTCAAGAAAAGGCAATGCAAGATAGTCTACAAAAATATATTCCAACCTTCACAAAAAAAAGAAAGTTATGTTGGCTTGAAGTTTAATCAGTATCTTAGAAATTGCATGCTCATTTACAGACCACTAAATTCATAGCTAGTGTGTTATAAAACTATGTCTTCACCTCATAAGCTGAGAAACAATAAATGATGATTTACAAAATGGACAGTGAGTATATCAGCACATATAGGGATACTTTTTATTTTCCTGCCCATGTGCCAAAAAAGGGCTTTACTTACTTTATGTGATAAAAATCTTAAATAGCAGTAACTCTTCATCCTCAAGCTCAGGGACAGTATGTTGCCAATCGTTATGAGATTAGGAAGAAATTGCTTGCAGAAGCATTGTGATGAACAGATTTATTCTCCAGTAGTGCCTTTGGAATGTATATTACACAAATTATTGGTCTATATTGTCAGTTCCAAACTTCCAACACAGTATCTTATACAGTCCTCTAAACTGTCTAGAACACAGATCAATCTAACCACACTGACACATAAAAATCACTGTGGTCACCAGTAAAACAAAGAAAACAACTGAATAAAAAAATAAGTTATCATTGCATAGGGACTGAATCAATACAGTGGCAACAGTTTAAATGCGCTATCCATATGGAGTTTTTTATGTCTGATTCCAGAGTATGCCTCTGTGCCAATCTTATAAAAGAAGACTCATCTCCCTCTCCCCCTCCAAAAAATGTAGATACTCACCATCATCAAATTCATTTAAAATGCACTCCATAATTAAGGATTTTTAAAAGGATAGATTTTGTCCAATGTATTATTAAAGCATAATGGAGTCCCCTAGGTCCCAATTAGGAAACCGATTTAAAAATGTTTGAGCTTTAAAAGCTGCAGGTAGGGAGTTCTCCTCTCAGCTGCCTTGAATTAGCATATTGATGGCACCACAGCTGTAGCTGGAAGGAAAGGCAGAGACCCAGCACATATTTTGCCAGGCAAGCACAGAGCTTTCTGAGCACTCCTGCCTCAGTCCAAGGAAAGAATTACTTACACAGCCAGCCCTGACCAGCAACAAAAAACTTACAGTAAGAGAAATGTACTGTGCAAAGTATTTGCTGGTAATGGTATTTAAGGGAAAAGGTATTGCAATAGGAGCAACACGAAGAAGAACAAGTGGTAATCCAAAACAAAACCCAGGAGGTTTCTGGCTTTGATGTGAAAGGACATTAGTCAATAACCTTGACTCATGACAGCTATGGCCTCAGTTTCAACAGTGAGGTTCTGGAACAAACCCAGAAAGTTGCTTTATAAAGGCCCTTGAAATCTGGGTTAACTTTCATCCTCTTTGAAAATTTAGGCCAATTGGACACAGTTGTTTCAAACTAAAATCCACAAAAGTTGGTTTAAGTTGGATATTACTTCATTTTTTGCTCAGAGCTCTTAAACATTAAGCCAAAGGTGATATAGTGCCCAAACCCACATTCATCCTGAAAGTCAGTTACCAACCCAGTCAGGCACTTACTGAACCCTACAAAACTTTGTCAGCATGGGGGAACCCATCAATGGGCACATCAGGACTTACCCACCACTGGTGCCTGCCCTGACAATCTATTTGTCCTTTCCTGATCTAACACAGTGTCCTTCAGCCAGAACCAAAGGAGAAATTTGCAAAGCCCCTTTTTAGCAACTATTAAAGAAATTGCTCAAATAAGGTGCTCAAGAGACACAGTATGAAGTTTAGTCTTCGTGAGGTAAGAGGAGGAATGGGTTTGATAGGCTGTAAGAAGAGCACAGAATTGATAAACTGGTGAAACTTATGGAAATATACACATCAATGACTATTACTTAGAAAGAGGATGAAAGTTACTCATGCTTTGATGGAAATTGGGTATTTTTGTGTTAACATCACTTTTGCTTTAGGCAGATCATTTGGCAGGAGAAATTGAGGGGTTTGTGCATCATCAAGGATTACTCTGGTGGATAAGGCTGAAGCAATTACACTATAGTGCCAGGATCTCTGAGGACAGAGGTGTGTGGAAAATAATTGGAATTATGGGGGGTTTAGCACTGAAGGATCACCTTGGCATTTTCTTTAACCTGGATAACTATAAAGGCAGTCCACTGCAGAAACATGACCAGATGCACAGGGAATTCTCCTTGGTTGTAGCTGAAGGACTCCTTGTTTTATGTAGCTTCTAAAGTGACAACAGCTCGCTTTCACCAGTACAGTTTTCTGGCACAAAGATCTTTTTCAGGTTTTGAAATGGCTTTTCTCCAAAAAAGGATGTGGTAAGTAAGGAATGAAAATGCAAAGCCAAGAAACTCATGGTTGTAGCTCCTATGGCACTGGTAAGTCAACTGTCCCCAGCACTTGCAGTACTTCACAACGCTGAATTTGCTGCTAAATTTATGCCTGTATGTACAGTACAGTGTAGTGATTTTGACCAGTCAGCTTGTAGCCTGGTACATACTATGGGACAGTTTTATATTTCTTTTTTATCTGTTAGTCTCTTGACCCTATTCTGTTCTCCACCACGACTTATGTCATAGGTTCTGAACTAGACTCCCATTTAGTTTCTACCCTGAGGAACTAACCAATACCACAGCTAAGTCAGTACTTCTCACCTGCATCTTCTTTTGAGAAACGTTCTCTCCAGTTCCAAGAGCAGAGCATGCCTATTCTGAGAAATGACAATGTGTCTTTGTGAAACACTTTGCTAAGCCTGTATAACTACTCAATATCACACTGCATGTGGGCTGAAACAAAGCTGTTTTCTGGAGAATGACGCTTATGAATCCTGAGGTTTGTAGATCCATATTCAACAGTATTCAGAGACTACCTAAGTGTTGTACACATCAACACTTTCTCTGGAAATGTCACCTAAAAATGTGAAGTGATGCCTACAACTTAAATCCAGACTCAGAAAGTCTCTGTGTATGTGAGCTGCCCTTCACACACAGAAGGGACACAAGTGCAAGAGTTCCTTTTTCTTCTTTCAAATCCTGCCCTCAGAGGGCATCCAGAGACCTCGTGCCTTGTACCTTTGAGTGTAAGATTTTAAAAAAAATTATGCAGTATTGCCTGCTACACTGCAGACAGCAAAAGTAACACAAGAGACCCTTCACACAGCAGTGAATGTTCAAGAGGAGCCAATGTGAAGAGAAACAATTCTTTGTGGAAATCCCTGGAGCATTGCTACCTTCTATAATCGGATATGTGTTCTGAAGAAAATGCACAGAAACAGAACAGTCATCCTGATCAGACAAAAGGTTAGTCTAACTCAATATTATGCCTCTGGGGATATTGTAAATGCAAAGAAAAAAGTATAAAAACAGGCAAGCACATAATACTTTCCTAAATGCTCTCTCATGATTCAGATATTTGTAACTTTGAAACTGTGCCTTTAAAGTATGCAATTCATCCCTCAAGAGGAAGTCAGGTCATGAATGGAGCATTAAAAGAAAGCAGTTGCTAAGAGTGGATGCACATATTGCCACAGCAACAGTAGTTGAACTCTGGAATCCACTCAGCACAGTGGAGTTGCTGTTTTGAGGCAGGAGAGGACATGCTTTCATGCTAACCTTGTAGAGATCCTCATGGTTAGGCAGGCCAACAGCAGCTCTTGACTATTTCCTTTAGACCCATAAACTCACCTAAATTCACAAACTTTTACAAATCCACCACTAAAGTGAGGCAACAAATAGCTTGTCAAATGCTTTATATTCACCTAAAGATTTTTATTTTAAATAAAATGCATTCATGGCTTAAGTGTAATTACCTTTACTGCATTGAAGACCAAGACCCTTCTAACTTCTTAAAATCCCTACTGTCACTGAAGTTGGTTAAAAAACAGGAAAGAATTTTTTGCAGAAAACCATATTACAACAGTTTTGCATTTATGATGCAAATCAAGTAGTTGTCTTAAAAATTCTAGTGAATATATATATATATATGTGTGTGTGTGTATATATACATATATATACTTAGGAAATGGCTAAAGCAAAATGATGACAGTCGTTGCTGTTAGTTCTTTTGAAGCTTGTAAATATCAAGAATTCGGGTATAATAACAGGGTTGCCACTAAGCTAGTTATATAGAGAGCAGAGGAATACACACAGTTATGCAATTAAATAAGGACACAGATCAATGCCCCTTTATTTTAGAAATGCTGTGCAAGATCCAAAAGGGAATATAAATGCAGATCAATGGAGAAGAAGAAGAAGAAATCAGAGTTTACTCAATCAGCTCTTTACAGTTGCTTAAAAACAGTTCTGCAAAAATATCCTGGGAATGAATTACTGACATTTTTCTCTATGTTGCATCCCTCAAAGTTATATTTCATTTATCCTACATAGACTGTATATCTGGAGCGTAAGATGGCATATCTAGTGGCAGTTGGATTATCAAAGAATTAGGACTCTAGTTAGTGATATTTCTGGATCCTGGAACAAGTTCTTTGCAGAAACCCTAATGGATCAAATCAGCAACCATCATTTTGACCAATGCACATCAAAATCACAGAACCAAATCTCACTGCTGGGTCCAAGGGTGGTGATTTTGGACCTTTCTCCTTTTTTTTTTCTTTCTCTTTCACTCTCTCTTCTCCTAATTTTTTAAAGTTTGCTAAGTTAAGTTTCTGACTTGCATTACTTTGGATGTTATCTTAGAATTTTCCAAGTACCTTATTAAACCTTAATGTTGTAAACTTTGCAAGTAAAACTTCATTAATGAACCACCTGAGAATTTTGTTGTTTCTCCCACACACCTCCCAAAGTAATTCAAACAACCTTTCCCTAAACCCACTGAGCGGATTGAGGCATAACACACATCCTGCTATGCTCCTGTGCTAATCCACCAGGCACCATACAGGCAGGCCTGCAAACCTAACAGAAAGCAAAATCAGTGTAATGTCCTCCTGATATTCTACTCAAGGTAAAATGTTTGAAATTACTTGAAGCTGAAGAACTACATTAACAGACAGAATTTCCCTGGGCTGATTTCTAAACAGCCTTATGGTGTGTCCTGTGGGGGTCTGTGAAACACACTGAGGAGAGCTCCAGAAAAGACAATTGCTCTGTCTGAGAAAGGATGCTGAGAAAGAATGTGCAAAGCAGTCTGGGGCCACTAAAGCCCTTTCTTGGAGATGGTGTGTGTGTATCAATTTGCTATTGCAGTTTATTTCCATTGCATAAGCACTGTTTATCTTGCAAGACTATCCTGGGGAGGAGCAAACAACTCTAGCCTGTATTTTATCTAGGTTTCTTAAGACTGAGTCCAGAGAAGCAGAGTCAGGTAGTTAATGGAACTCAGCTAGAAAGCCCTGGTCTCCTTGTTTCAGTGCAGACGTGCTCCCTGGACATGGAAAGACAGTGAATGAACACCGCCTGTATGTTTCTTCCTCACAGCCTGTCTTTTACCAGATCCACTATACACCATGTCATACATTGCTATCCAGAAAACTATAAACTCTCAACACTGGGGAGTAGGGATTACATTTTCATTCTGTTTGCATCTATACAAGGCAGTAATTAGTACTCTACACTTTGCAACGCTGTATTTTTTTTTCTCAGGCCACTGCTTTGGGTTGCTCTAACTTCATTTTTGCCAGCCAGGTCTGTTTGCCTCTGCAGTCTGCTGAAGACGCGTGTTTGCTCTGCGCCAAAGAACCTGATATGGGAAGAAGCTGGTCACTGCTCAGATGCAATGAATTGGCTGTTACTGTCAAATTATTCAAAATTTTGCAATGGCAGCACTGCTGCAAGCAGCTTGTTTTATTAGTTCCCAATTTATATTAATTCCATATGCTGCTGTGTATTAATAACTTTCTTCTCTCTTGCCTTTAGAAATAAAAAATGTGATTTATTAGCAGTCTCTTTATACTGCCAGCATATAATTGCACGTGGGCTAATTACTAAAGTTCTGAGGGAGATATACTAAGGGATCAATCCTTTTATTGCTGCAGTAATGAGCTTCTAATGGTTGGCTGGCTAGACCTCCTGGCTTTCACAAGGAGGCAAGTTTTAGCCATCCCCTTTCTGTCTGCCCGTTAATCATTGGTCTCCCATAACAGTATATCAAAGACAACAGAAGTGCACTATTGAAAATAGGGAACAAAAACCAAGACTTATTGCATCTCATTATCTCCACTAATATATAAATATAGTAATACTGCAGATGATTCCCTTATATCATCTGAAAAGAAGCCCTGGACGGCATGTAGTCATGGTAAAGGTACATTAGGTTTGTCTTCTTTAGGTCAATACTTCTCATCCTGGCCAGCATAATAGTGACCTGCAGTCATTAGCAACTGACAACATGTTTAAAACCTCACACTCTGAGGAAGCTGTCTGGCATCACTGACAGATGTAACTCTCAGCTGGTCACTAGAGAGCAATAGCATGTTCATTCTACAGGCCAGAGAGCAAACCCGCTGATTCAACTGTACTCCAAACCCTGGAACAACTAGATGAAATTTAGCATTGAAAAAAATGTTTTATGTGAAAGGAAAAATCTCAAGAAAGAAGAGAGGTCTTGAAACTAGTCTATTCAGGTAATGGAGCTTAATGTTCATTACCTATGTTACTTGGGATAGAACAGGAATGGACTTGTCCCATATTATCTGTCCAGTTTACATTACCAAAACAGTGTCCTGAGAGACCAGCTACACATACCTCTTTGGGAATTTATTTAGTATTACTAGTAAGGCTTAATGTTACCTAAAATGTTCTACCACAGTTATTGAACCTTCTGCCGAAGGGATGACATACATGACTCCACTTTAAACAGGCAGAATTTGTCACACACGTGGTTCCTCATCATGGTATTAAAGTCTCATGTTTGGTGCCAAGGAAGCCATCTATCTAGGTTGATCCCCAGTCTAAAGGCAGCTGAGGATCCAACCCCCTGTTGTAAGCCCATGACTTGTGGAAAAAACAGATTCCAACCTGAGACATATGATTCAAGTGCTTTGCCATGTTTGGTGAAAATATCATCTTTTACAAGACCAGTAGTCTTTTTTTTTCCTTTTCCTGCAGATTATAGACCTCATTCTCAGCAGAGTACCTTTAACTCCAGCCAGCAACCCAGCACCATGCAGCTGCTCATTCACTACCCCACCAGCAGGATCAGGGAGGGAATTGGAAGTGTAAAAGCCAGAAAAATCATGGCTTGAGATAAAGACAGTTTAATAGGGAAAGCAAGAGCCATGTATGCAAGCAAATCAACACAAGGAATTAATTCACTCATTTCCATGGGCAGGCAGGTGTTCAGCCATCTCCAGGACAGCAAGGCACCATCACAGGTAAAAATTACTTGGGAAGACAAATGTCACCACTCCAAACAACTCCCCTCTTCCTTCATTTTATATACTGAGCATGATGTCATATTGCATAGAATATGTCTTTGATCAGTTGGAGTCACCTGTCTTGGCTGTGTCTTCTGCCAGCTTCCCATGCACCTTCAGTGCCCTTGTTGGCAAGGCAGTACAAGAAGTAGAAAAGGCCTTGGCTGAGTGCACACCCTGCTCAACAATAACAAAAACGTCTCTATATTATCAAAACTGTGTTTAGCACAAATCCAAAACACAGCCCTGTGAATAAAATTAACTCTACCTCAGCCAAGACCAGCACAGTACCTTCTCTCAGTTTCCAACAGCAGGACAGTGTAAGAGGCTTCACATACTGCCAAGCAATAGATTTGTGGATCCATGGAGGTGACCAAGTAAGCCGCTTTACTCCAGCCTCTGGGTAGGGAAGGAAACACAGCAGATGGATATTCACTGCAGACAAACCAACAACCACACTGCATAGTTGAACACTGTCCCAAGGGAAGTGCTCTGTACAGTCCAGCCAGGATGTTACCTAGCAAGTGAACGAGCCTGCTTCCTCATTGATCCATTGACTATGAGGCAAGGATTCTGCAAGTCAGCTCCTTTTTAGGCAACATGTTTCTTTTCCATTTGAAGGAACCACACACCATCTTGCATGCAACAGCAGCACTGGATTGGTAGGAGGTTACACACAATTCTTTATGTTCTGTCATAAAAACCCCACAGATCAGACTAAATAACATTAGTCTTACTGCACATAAAGTAAATTATACCATCACATCTTGTGTCACATATTATTTCTAGCAAAGTGCAAAGATTTGGGTGATAGTTACTGATGAGTGCAGTGAGTTTGAGGATGTGGTGTTAAGGGAAGGAAATAGCAATCTGGCTGTTCAGTAAGCGGAAGTAACATCTTATTTCCTGGTAGTTACACCATGATCTGACATGCAACTCACATATCATAGATTCATAAAATGGTTTGAAATGGAAAGGACCTTGAAGACCTTCTGATTCCAACACCCCTGCCATGGGCAGAGACACCTTTCATGAGATCAGGCTGCTCAGAGCCCCATCAACCTGGCCTTGAACACTTCCAGGGATGGGGCATCCACAGCTTCCCTGGGCAACCTGTTTCAGTGTCTCACCACCTTCACAGTAAAGAATTTCTTCCTAATATCTAATATAAACCTAGTCTGTTTCAGTTTCAAGACATTCACCCTTGTTCTGTCAGTAAATGCTCTTGTAACAATTCCCTCTCCAGCCTTTTTGTAAGCTCCCTTTAGGTACTGGAAGGCTGCTAGAAGGTCTCTCTGGAGCCTTCTCTTTGGCTGTCATGTAGCTATTCAAAGATGAGGACACAATAAAGATATTTACAGTCTACTTTTTCAGAATGAAGTCTCTTCACTGAATGCAAAGACTGTTTTAAATACTGGTGAGTAGGAAAGAGTATGAAAAAAACACAGTGATTTCCAAAATCAAATGGTTCCTTATTAGAAGAGCTACATTTAGAGAAGCTAAAACTGCAGTTAAATTTCCAGTTTTATATTCTCAAATTGACTTCTTGGTGCCACCTCCACACATTTGCTCTTGCCTCTGACACACTTCCCCCATCCTCCTCCTCAGCCCTCAAATTCTAAATAGTTACAAACAGCCCAGTAGTTGGAGAAGGCAGATGGCACTTGTGAAAACTTTTCTGAGCATCACATCCCATATATTCCTCACTGCCCATGGACAGCTATTCTCATCCTGCTTCCTGAGATTCTTCCTCAGACAGGGAGGGATACAAAGAGATCTTCTGCCTGAAGCAACTTAAGAAATGTAAAGACAAGGTGTTGTCAGGACAGCGATAGCACTGCAGTCCAGTCTATCATCTTCAATGACTCTGTTTCGGATGCAAAAGTACAAAAGCAACACTTAGCATCCTAAGTTGATACAAGAACTTAGTTATCTGTCTCTTAAAGAAACAGAGACAGCAAAAGACAATTTTGAAATGATACATTTACTTCTAGTTTCTGTATCCAGACTTTAAATTTCTTTGGTAATGGGCAAAGTATTTTCTTTTAGTTTTGGTATGCAAAGAAAAGGATGACAAAGAAAAACAGGAGAATGTAGTATTTCATTTTGCTCTCATTGCCTAGCCTAAGGAGCAGTAAGCAAACACTTCTGCCAGTGTTATTGCTTTGAACATTAGCCACCTGCTCTAGCTTATGCACTTTGCCTATTGCAGCAATCTGCTGGTTTTCCTGACAAATGGCCACAGTGCCTACACTAGACTCTGAACTCATTGCTCTTGGAATGAGGAGTCAATCTATGCAGGCAATACATGGCCTGTGTGCCCGTGCATGGTAATCCAGGATGGCTGGAGCACATGAGACAGATGAGAACTTCTACACACATGCTGTTTTCCCTGATGGAAATACGGACTGTATTAAGGACACAGAACCTGAAAAATGTATCTTCAACTCTAACATAGATTATATGTATGGGCTCTTATGCTTTACCTTGCACTTCTGGAAAAGACACACTCGTGATCACCTCAACACTGAATCACCTGTACCCTGGGGTTTTAAATAGACACCAAGCCATTCAGGAATTACACTGAGGGGGACAGAGTGTTGAATCCCCACTATTTTTTCTTATTAACCCATCACAAAAAGGAAACCAAGAATATTTGTTTAAACACAGGTATAAAACTTTGGTACTGTGGTAAACAAGACTAGCAAACATTTTTTTCCTTTAATCTTTCCCTTTATCATTCAAATTCAAAGAACTGGCAAAATGCAAAATTTTTCTTTTGATATTTTGAAAGACCAGTAGCAACAAAAAACTTTTCGCAAGGACAAAACAACTTAATATTTTAAAATAAATACTGACAGAACCATCTGAAAGATTACTTCATAAAAATTTTTTTCTGTTCTTATTTACATGCTGTCTTAACCTGCATAGAGTTTAGCTCTTGGTTTCACATCTTCTGTCACGTGACAAGCATAGGATCCACCACCCTCAGTAATGGGACACACACTGCCAATAAGCCACTGGTAAAGAACCGTATTTTAGAAATTGGTGCAAAGTTAACCTAATCAGAATTATCCTTGGCCCAATTCTGTAATGCATTCTGCCCTTGTCATTTGCTCCAGTGCAAAAAGCACAGAAAATAAAACCTGCACCCGACGTGAACCAATGCCAATGTTCTCCATTATTATTGTTAGCAATAGTATAAAATATAGAATTTTGCTTCAGCTTTCTAATTTGGTGGCATTTTGTGACCTGTTTGTCTGAAGCTAAGCAGCTACAAGAAAGGCAGCAGCCAATGGAAGCCCTTTCACCTAGAGGGCAACCTGTCTCTGGCCATCAGACATACAAGTGCTTAGCTGGAACATCTCTTTAGGGAGTCTGAGTGACAGCCCACTAAGGAGACCACATGCTATGCCTGAAATGGGAGGAGCAATGTAAACCCCTGCCAGCCCTGAGCTGTGGAGAGCAGAGTCAGTCTAAAGGCAATGAAATACTTTGCCAGTGGAAGCTGATGGCTGAATAATCAAGTCCTGTTCCACTAGTCTTTGCTTCTTAAGCTTGTTACTTACTGTCTAGTAAATTGGAAGTCATCAGGATAAACAAGCTTTCTGACTCAGGACATGGGACAACTGGACACCAAGTGTAAAATGTTGCAGTTTAGAAAGCAACATCTAAGCCCACATTTGATCTGTTAAATTAAAGACTCATGCTCACTTTCACAGCACTCAGTACCTGTCACTTTAGGACAACCATACCCCACAATCCAATTTCAAACAGGTAGAGGTAAATCTTAGAACAATTAGCATAACAGAGATGGTACGCAGTGAATCAGAAGAAAAATTAATGACCTTTCAATATCCACTGCAATATTAAACAGAATTCTCATCTCCATATTATGATGCAGCTCAGAAACTGGACTAGTACTGTTACTAACTGAAATAAAACCCAATCTACAGTATTACAAACCTCCTTTGAAATTCAGTATATTAAATACTTCTTACATTAAGCCAGTTTTATTATTTAAACAACATCATGCAATAAAAATATCTCAAGATTAAACTTGCCATTCAAATGATTTATCTGTAAGTCACAAGGAAAATGGTCACACACCTCACTTCCAAGCACAGATTAAAATACTGTTGCACAATCTGGCATGATATCCACTCTCTACTTGAGAGGAGTTTGGTCTTCATATTTAAGGGATACATTTCAAACTAGGAATAAGCATCCTTATATAAAAAATGCTCTATTTCTTCTGTCACTTATAGGCACAACTCTGTTGAAATATTCACTGAAGAGGAGAACCTAACATAGGTAAGTACAGACCTGTCATCACCCAGAACTCATGTAACAAGAAAGGTACAGGTCAGAAAGAAGATGTACTGATGGTATTAGGCTCATAGGCCTGAAGATGATGCACATGGAAGAATTCTTCTCTCTTTTATAATAGAAGAATCGGTGAAATCAAAGGGAAATAGTTGGCTGCAACAGCAAAAGAAACAGTAGATTTCTCCTCACATAGTTAAGCTGTTGAACCCACTGTCACAGGATATGGGAGCTGCTATGTGTTTACAAGGATTCAGAAGGCACTTAATTGGACTGAATCCCAGAGTAAAAATCTATCATGATTTAATAAATACAAAGATACTACTTCCAGATGATGAAGTCTTTGTGTCACATATTGTTAAATGCTGGAAGAGTGCACCATCGAGTTTTTACTACAGGCTTAATCCAGTTCTTATAGTTACCCCAAGCACCCAGATCTGGACAGTATGGGCATTTTACATTCATATTCAAGTACTAAAGGGATAGACACAATGCAAAAACTCGGGTCAACAGAATGGGAAAAAATAGTGTTGGATAGGAGTAAGGCAAATCACTACAGCTTTGTGCTGAGAACACATGTCTTTAGGGATTGTGTACACATGGTTACATAATAAGCCTGATTCTTTCTTAATATATCTCTCCCTATTTTTTCAGGGGCATCAAATTCATTTGAATATCCTAGAATATTAATTTTAAAACATGGGTCAAGTATGTGCTAACTGTTTCAGTGGTCTACTGAGGAAGAGCAAAAATTTATTACAGGCAATGGAAGAAAAATTGCTCCAAGTCTGATATTTCTTTGTCCAGGAAAAGGCTGAACAGACCCATGGTTTTCTTGCACTTTGAATCACCTGACTTTCATCTTTGTAGTCCAGTGCCAACATAATGTTATTACTTAGAACATCACCAATCAAGTCACTTAACGGACTTACACTCAGAATTTTTACTCTTTCCATTATTGTAAGAATGGGAAAACAACTCTGTACAAATTACAAAGGCAGGCACAGGATCAGTTCAATAAGCAAGTGAGTTTTCACACACAGTTAATTGTGTCAAGGTTTCATGACAACGATGCATTACAAAACATTTTAAAATACCATGATTTTTTTTATATATTCTTCCCCTAGCAGAAAAAATATTCTGGCTGCACCATCTACTAAAACATGATTTAGGCAGTTATTATGGGAAAAAAATACAACCAGCAAAGAAGGTTGAGGGAGAAATGGGTATATATTTTCCTTCCCTCAGTATTTAGCAAGAACACAAGAGGTGTAACCTTTCAATAAATTCAAATAACAAAAGGTAATACTGCAAAGCCTGTCCAAGGCTCTGCATTTCACCCAACATTTTTGTATAAGACATCCACATTCCTAACTGAGTCTCCAGAAGCTTTCCAGAATGTAGCCGTGAATGCTTTCTCAGGGGCCATTAAGCCAATCCCTACCAGAAGTATGAATTCAGATCAGTATCACCTGAACCATGAGCCTGTACCTCCTTGGGGATCACAGGGGAGGGAGACCACCCCTCCAGGATACCCCAAGCAATGCTATCTACAGTCTGAATCTCAGTTCCCAGTCAGGGCTGAACAGCCATATCTTGTCATTGGGTTCACAGAGGGGAAAATCCACAGTCCTCTGCTGCAGACACTGGAAACACAGGTACCATGTCAAGGGAGCATGAGTGGAAAACATTAAGGGTCAACCTAAAGGGTCTCATACTGAATCATGAGGTCTAATTCTGTGTGCTAATGCCACAGGACTGTACCTCTCCCAGCAATGATGTGTGAAGGCTCACACAATGCCAACAGCTGAGTCACTGTATCCACCTCTTACCTTGCAGGAAGAGCCTGGATTTAGGGGAATGGAGGAACAGATATACACATCTTTTTAGAATAAGGTGATAATAAACAGACTAATGTAACTGAAAGACACAGATAGGGAAATAGGATTTAATACTTGCCTCCCTGTTTAGCTGGAGGGAATAAAATAGGCAGATGAATGGCAGGACCTTAAGACATTATTAATGTTCTTCCTGCAAGCAGAATATTGAATTGCATGCACGCTCCTCTGAATACTTACTGTTTCCACGAAGGGGAATGCAGGCTGTTTTGAAGTGAGGAGGATAGGACTAAGAGCCTCAGACAGATTTAAATTTTTATCTTAGATATTTTCAGACACTCTCTAGCCTTGAATGCATGTTCTCTGCTTGCTTCAGTGCTCTTTGCATTAGGAAAGAAAAACATGCACACATATGCACAGAAAAAGATAACTGTAAAGGGGAAAATAACTTGTGAAGCCAGAGTGGTTCACTGAAAAAAAGAGGAAACATCCCTGTGAGTGCACAGAAAAGGAGAAGGGGTAAGTGTGAAGCAAGAAGCCAGTGAACCACTTATGCTAATATTTTGCTTTAATTCTCTTCTAGTTAATTCTAAATAACTGAAAGAAAATCTAATTTTAATAGCCAAGGTAAGTCTGCTGGAATACCATGATATTTAGTGACCCTAGAAGAAGAGAGGAACCAGCAGCAGTCGATTTAATTTTTTTTTTTAAATAAAATGAAGCAACCCCCCCATAAATATATAAATATATAATTCCCACAAAATGAGGGCTTTATGTTCTCTTGCTGTCATCAGATATGACTCTGCAGACTGTCATTGAACAATACTCTCGGTTCCTGACCCCAGCTGGGACATTTTTACTCACTAACATGATAGGAGACAAAACTGTTTACTCCAAACTTTAAATTCCACTGCCAAATTAATTTTATTCTGCATCTCAGGCACACCTCCATCACATCTAGGAAAGACACCCATTGTCACTTACAGATCATATTGATTGGTGTATCATTTGTAGATGCTTATCTTCAGCACTGAATCCGGGATTTGGGAAATTATACCACCGCTGATCACTAACTGAAGTTCTGGTTCTCTCCTAGTGTTGGACCTTACATGTATTTCTAACCCCTCTCAGCAGGCTCTAGGTTGATGCAGCACTGTATTGCACTCAGCTCCCATTGAAAAAAGTGTGAGGTCAGAGTTTGACCACAGACAGGGCACTAAAACAGAAATTAAACTAATGGATTCCAAAAGGTAGAAAATGGTAAAGTACACTGCAAAAGTACACTGCAAGAGCTATCAAACACCTTGGCAAAATGCCATATTATTGGGAAAAAGAAATTATCAAAGTTCAGTCTTTCCTACTGAAAGAAATGGCTCTCCAACCTGTTTCAGGCTGTCTGCAGAATCAGACCTGATTAAACTGATTTCTTTGCTCATTTGCAAATATACAATTAATAACTAATAGAAACACAACTGAATTAAGAAAATATAACACTAAAATATATGGATTTATGATAGAAACTAAATTCTGTGGGTAGAGAACACAAGGGTATGATGATAATTTACTCTTTCAGCAGCCCTGTGACAGACCCTACATTTTCAGTTGGATAACTGTATCAGAGTGCTTAAAGAACAAAGTTCCACCCATTTTCCTGTGAGGGCTCCACTTTTTATTTTAAAACTTGCAGTCCCATTTTGCCCCCTCTAATAGAAGAGCCCTTGCCGTAACCCTTCAGGGCATTACATGCCAGGCTGAGGTCTGCTTCCAGTCATAGACTCTTTTAAAGATAAACAGATAGAGCTTAGCAGGTCAGCAGAGCAGGCTGAAGAGGAGTAGAAGGCACTGTTATCCATGCCAAAGAGCAATTTAAAACCATTCTTGGCTTAATCTAGCAGAAATCTTCTGTATTGGGGAAAAGTGTGCAGGACAGGGACTACCAGTGCCACCACGAGGTTTGGGCCCGTATTTGTTCATTAGTAAGTCACAGAATCATACACAGAGGGACTAGAACCCCACATGTTATCTTGCTTTCCTCACAAATACTGGATTATGACAAAAATATAGGGAAGAGACAGAGAAACATAATATCTGCAAACAGTATCAAGGCAGTCTCCATAGGAAATACAAACTATATCTGTATATTTCTAAAGATGAAATACATTTTCCCTTTACACTTTGTTCACTAGAAAAAATTCCAGCCCTTTTAGTTGAATGACTGGATTTTACATCTGGTCCCTAGAAGAGCTGCTTAGCAAGGAAACTCATGAATCTATTTTAAAATCAGTAGACACAAATATTTTTAGTGAGTGCTTTTCATAGGACAGAAATAATCTGTTTTAAGGTAATGTGATTTCCATACCTACTCCAGCATGAGACCCCTGTGCAACATCAGCAACACATGTCCATTGATGGGAAGAGGTTTGCTGGTGATGTGCTGCACAGATAAAAGGCAGATTTCAGAACTCACCTAGAGGTGGCATCACCTCCCACCGTTGCTTTGCCAGTGCACTTCATCAAAGGCCTGCAATGAGAAAGTGCTTTTTCATAATCTAGAAAGGGAACAGTCATTTTTCAGTCACACTGACACAAAGGCTTTGACCACTGCAGTATGCTGGCAATGCACTCACTGAGAACAGCTTTCAGGCACAAGATCAGACTCCTGTTTGTGTGTCTCCCTGCAGGTGTCACACATGATCTTATCTTATGTGGTAGGTTCAGGTAGAGGCCTAGTTCTGCATGGCACTTATGGCACTGGCCACAGTGACAGATAGATGGACAGAAAGGCATTTGACCTTAATACTTGTGCAGATAGACAGAGAAAGGAAACTGAGACACCGAGTCAGGTAAAGTAAAGTCAGGATCCAGGAATTTTAACTGCATATACTCTTCCACACATCCATGAAAGCTTCCCCAAGCCCAAAGTTAATGGCTGGATCCAAGATGTTTGGTGTTGCTCCAACACATGTAATTAGCGCAGGGCAGCCTATTACCAGTGCTGTTTGATATTGAACTACTTAATGGTTTGATAAACAACTTTTAAAAATTGCTCTTCTACTTTCCTCTTTTCACTGGTGTTTATTTTATCCTACTACTCCTTTTCTCAGGCAAATATAAGTAGGAGAGTTCTAATTAGCCGAGGATATTGCTTTATAAAACCTTTGCTAATGTCTTACTCCTGCCTATAAGGCTGGGGGCGTCGGCTTCTCATGTGTCAACAGCTTCCTGTGAAGCCTTATCATTTTCTCTGTAAAGTTTCATTCATACTAGAAAATTGCCTCATCATTTTGCATGTGAACTTTAATAAATTCTAAGAAATTAATGACTGACTCATATAGCTTAATGTATGAAAAGAAGGCAACTCAGAACTAGCTGAAGGGATCCATTCATTTGTTTATGGATCTGCTTATATATTTGCCAAGAAAAAACCACACAAGTTTATCACAAGAAAAACTTTCTGGTTAAGTCTTTTAATTTCAATGGACCTCTTGTTTTTTGTCAGTTCAGTTAGTCTTAGCCTGGGCAGCCCTTAGTGGTCTAAGGTTTAGGGCAGCCTCTTCCAAAATGGTGTCAAAGAAGTGTGATAAAACCCACTTTGCTGGGTCTTTTGTCAAAAGCATTATCAAAATGGAGCTATGGATCACAGAAGTTGGCCTGCTTGAATTAAGTCCTCTGGGTGCATTTGTCCCACCATCCCCTCTTCATTTATAACTTAGCTCATTACTCCTAAGAGGTATTTTGCTGTAATTGTCCTAAATGGTGCTACTATGACTTTGCAGATTTCATCAGAGCAAGACAAGCTTTTGTCAACAGAGGCAAGAAGGTGTGTTTCTGGGCAACAGCTTTGCCTGTGAAAGTTTCTCTGAAGTCATGTGAAAGGAACTCAACCAAAATTATCAAAGAATCTAAAATATTGGGAAGCATCCTATTCCTCAGAAGTGAACAACTTAAACTTTGCAGAGTAATTGTAGAGGATACGGCATCCACATTCAGTGTGGTCTGGTTGGTAGAAGGTGGCAGGACTGAACAAGCATTTACAGCCTCAGAAAGCTGCCAGAACACCGGCAAAAATCTTTATGTGATAACAGCCATATCAGAAACAAATAATTTGTATTTTCAGTCAGGTTGTGTTTCCCTTCTTGTCAAAGTCAGAAGAGAGAAAGGATTAGTATCCCAAGTGTATACTACCAGAAAACCATAAGGAAAGACAGAAGATCAGACAAAGGCTTTTGTAAGCCTTCTGTAATTAAGGATTTATATCAAGTGTCCTTGTCTCCAGAACCTGTGCATTATTTCACCTCAAAGACTATAGGGAAGGCAGGCCAAAATCAGACCTAACAGCATTCAGCTTTTTTTGAGTAAAGGATGACAAGCAGTAAATCTGGCTCAATATTCCTTTTCCAGGGTATACTCTTTTCCCCACTATATCAGTAATCTTCACAATTTTCACAGTATAACACACTTGTTTCCCTGATAACCACGTACAGCAAAAGAATATACAACTATTTTTCTGTCTTTATGATGGGCTGCAGCCTCACTAGTATCCAGTGTAAAGGAACTGTCACTGTGACAAGGACTACAAGCACAAAATATGAAATGCAAATTTTTCCAGTATTTATGTCTTTATAAACTATATTAATAGTAGCAGATTGAGAAAAAGGGAATGGTGCACTTTAACTTCAAAAAATGCTTGTCACAGTTTCGTTGTGTCAGACAGTAACTGAAAGTCAGCTGAGCTTTAGGGAAGGCACAAATGGGAACTTCAAAAGATGTAATATACACTATACATTACTGACATTTTAAAAGATAAACACCAAGTGCAGAGCAAAGGGAGCTAATTTAATAAAATAAGGGTTTGTGGCAGTGAGTGTTTATTTGTCTTTTTTTCTTTTTTTAAAGAGCACCATTCACGTTACTCATTTTCAGGCTTGGTTACATCCCTGATGGATCATTTTCTAGTTATTACCCTTATTAAAAAATACTAGACTATTTCACAGCAGTAGTCCCAATCACTGTAGCAATACAATGCTGTGTATTGTGCTATTCATCTTAAAAATGCTTCATAAATATTAAAGACTAAACCATAACACTGCAATCTACCTTGAATAAAGGTAGTCAGTAGTTATTTCAACCAAAGAACTTAATTGTCTATACTAAAACATTGCAATTTTCTGCTTACATGCTTCTTGCTGTAAAGGGTTCAGTGTAAGTTGAAGTGTGGTTTTACCTGAGTTTTTATTCCTTATTTGTCATTGACATGAAAGTTGAGGCCTCTTCAGATATCTCAGTGTGACAGTGAATACCACGTGCATGAAAACTGGCCTTTCACTTTCTAAGGTGTCCTTGAAGAATCTTCTATTGGAAGTCCATATAATAAAATGGTTTTCCTGAATGTAAACTGTGCTTCACTGGACTACATTAGAAGTGTTAAAAGTGGCACCATGCAAAAAACATGTCAACACATAGCCCTTGAAAAGTTTTTTCAAAACATTAAGATTCTGGGTCCATTTATTAAGCTTCAGAAGAGGAAAGATAAGAAGGATAAGAAATAATGACTTTCCAGTTTGAAGGTTGTTTCTAACACTACTCTTTCATTCCAACAGTACTATTAACAGGATATTTCTCATGAAGACTCTTTCCTATAATTTTCAATATGTTTCAGCTTGGTTAGCAGCAGCTGCTTACCCAAGACTTTGGTGGGGGGAAAGAGTTAGCAGGCACGCTCTGTCTGCACTAGGGTGCAAGCACACACTTCCACATGGAGAGAAAAATACCGATGTTGTTCTAATATTACATCGTGTCTACAGAAATATATTTTGTATAAAAGATGAAGATATCATGTTGCTAATTCATCTATCACTACATTAGATATATAATCTCGTGTCATTTAGATCTCCACTGCATCTTCAAAAATGATAGAAGAAAGCTACAGCTTCACTAATATACTGTTTATTTTAAAGCAGAAGCACATAAAATTATATAGATGTAACCAGAGCTGATTAACTCTGTTACGGTTAATTGCAGTTGAATGTAATTTAAAGATACATTTGAAGTTCATTATATGTTCTTTTAATAACATTTTCATATTGCATAAATCAGCTGGTAGGAAAATGCTTTTACAACTATTTAGTCTATGTTGATGCCCAATAGATACGAGGTAGATATTTCTATGAAATTCATGCAACTATTATCTCTCTCAGTTTCAGAGATAGCAATAGGGCTTTATAATCACAAAATGCTGAGCTTTTTTTTCTTTTCTTTTCTGGATTTCAGACCACCTTTGGTATCTCAAACTGTTACAGAAGGCTCTTTCCTGTATACTGGAGATGAAGCATATCTAAGAATCTAAGATTCTAGTCCTTAACCTCATATATTAGGCCTTTCCTAATGCCATAAATATTGAAATTTTGTTCTGTAGCTCTTGAACAATGAATTAAGCTGTACTGTTTTAACCACATTAAACAGATTCTAAATTTTCTTTGTGGCAACATGGGGCTATCTTGAAAGAAATATTATCATAGACAGGAACTGAGAAGTTAAGGTGGAATCAAACTTGAAAGGCAAGTCAATAACATTGTTAACCTTCAGAAAAATGAGTCAAGTATGGCCACAAAGGCTGTTTTGCAGGAAGTACAGGATCGCTGATGGAAGTCTGGCTCCAAAAGGGAAGGGACTGAGCAAGAGCAGAGAATTCAAAACTCAAATGGCTACTCAAACAGGTCAGAACAGGGAATCAGAGAGGACTGTCCAGCTCACATATGCTAAAAGTGAGCAGCCTAAAGCAACTGATGAATTAATTCCTACATCCATTTGGATATAGTAGATCACACAGCGGTTTTACAGACCAATTTTCAACTAGCTAAGTTTGTTGGGCTCTTTGCTGTCTAAGCTGGAGCCAATAGAGTTACAAAAGAGTTTGTTGTCCAGCTGAAATCTAACAGACTGATAACAACCTTTAAATAGGTCGACTTTCAGAACTTCTCAGGAAACACTAGTTCTTGTAACTTCATTTTTGCTCAGTTATATACTGAAAACTTCCTTCACCTCCCAACAGAGGTTTTAGAGTAATGATACAAACCAAAGCACTGAAAGTTGAAAAATGAGTTTCTGTGGGATATGCAATTCAGTTAACCATAACCAATGCTTGGGATACCTCTGTATGTAGTATATACATTTCTCATTTCACAACCCCTAAGAAAACTGACAATATAGCAACAAATAACATTGACTTGTACCTTTAAAATCCTGTTGTAAGGCAATTTTTGGATTCAGTAATGGCAGAAGGGGGGG
>VWZD01011014.1:11787-47106 GCA_013396695.1 Sakesphorus luctuosus
TGCCAGGCTTCTTTCCCAGCCAGCTGCCAGGCTGAGGGCTCAGCTGTGCCCTGGGCAGCTGCTGCCAATGGGCCATTGGGAAGAGTTGCTGGGCAATGGCCCAGAGGGTTTAGAATGCCCAGCTTTGGGCACACCCACACAGGGACAAACTGGGCCCACCTGCTCAACTGGGACAGGGATCACCTCTGCCAGCTCACTATTCTGAGGGTAAATTCCTGCCCAGATTTAAGCTTTAATTTCCTGGAGCTGGAACTGCAGTTTGACTGAACACATTTGGAAAGATGAGGCTGAAGAGATCCAGGACACAAACCCTGTGTGTGCCTGAGCATCCCTCTGGTGGCAGGAAAACAGGATCCCTGCTCTCTACAGGTACCAGGGAGGAGGTTGTAGACAGGTGGGGATCAGTCCCTTGTCCAAAATGCAAGAAATGTCCTCAAGCTGTGCCAGGAGAGGTTTAAATTGGATATAAGGGAAAAATTCTTCTCCAAAATGTTAGTCCAGCCATGGCACAGCTGCCCAGGGCAGTGGTGGAGTCACCAACCCTGGAAGGGTTTAAAACCTGTGGGGATGTGGCACTTGGGGACATGGTCAGTGGTGGCCTTGGCAGTGCTGGGGAAAGAGTTGGACCTGATGAACTCAAAGGGCTTTTCCAACCTAAATGATTGTGTGATTCTGTGACAGAAATCGGGATAAAACACAGGGCCTGGACAGTAAAAACTCACATACTTTTGTTTACATTAAATGTGTTTTAAACACAGACCTATCTCAAGTCACAGAATCACAGATCACAGACTATTCTGAGTTGAGGGGACCCACAAGGGTCATCGAGTCCAACTCTCAAGTCAATGGCCCACACAGGGGATTGAACCCATGACCTTGGCATTATTACAGCCAGGTTTTAACCCACTGAGCTAATCTCAAGGTCCTCAATACAGAATTAAACCAACCCCCATCTCCAGGCTCCCTAGAAACTAGTCTGAGCATTTAAAATAAATCCATATCAGTACAGAAATATCTAATTACTTCTGGCATTTTAAAGGAAACCTCTGGAGCAGCAGAGCAGAACTGGGGTTGCTGAAACTGCTTTTGACACCAGTGGTTCCTCTCCAGATTCTCCATATTTTTTGCATTCCTTGGTTCAGTCACTTGAATGAGTTGTTTGCACAGAGCTGAGGAACCCACTGGGAGCTGGGAAGGCCAGAAAATGTGTCTTCCTTTTCCCTTTGGAAGCTGCAAACAAGGGATGTAGGGATGAGCTCTCCTAGCCCTACAATCCTGGCAAACATGGAAACCAGGAACAGCCAGTTCTTTTCTCCCACTGTGAATGCTCCTTTCTTTAATTAAACAACTTTATAAGTAAAGTATGTTCAAGCAACTTTTATATACATGTGGTTGAACTACTCTGGGGGAGTTTTATTTAACCAGTAAAAACCAATTCCAAAATGCTGGGTTTGTGCTATTTAAACAGAAATCCTGTTTTACATGGAGATGGTTTATTGGTAAACAAGAACCATCCTGTTCCTTCTGAAAAGCCCTGTTTGCTTATAATTTTACCCTCCTCTGGCTGTTTGGGGCTGTGGAGCAGTTCCAGCTGCTTCTTGGGGCCCAGAATGTTGGGAGCCAAAGAGGCACAGGGGCCCTGAGCTCTCTGAGGGTGACAAGAGTTTGAGCTACAACATCCTTGGGCTGTTTCCTCCAGCCACCCCTCGGGTCCCCCAGCCCTGGTTTGGGTGTCCAGCTGGCCCTGAGCCCACCCCCCACAGCTGCTGTCTTATCAGCAAACCCAGTTAGCACCACTCTGCTCCTCTCCAGATGTTTTTTAGACCAGATGTAGTTGTGAGTGGAGCTCCTGGCCTTGAGCCCTGTTCTCATACTTTGGATCCTGGAGATGTTCCTTTCCATCCCTGCCCACCCTCAGGGTGAAGTTTGAAGGGCTGAAATCTGGTTTCTAGTTAAGTTGGATCCACAAAAAGCTGCTCCTTTTTGCCAGGCCATCCCAGGTGTCCCAGGCTTATGGGACACCCCTGGACGGGGCATGACAGGATGGAGCAGGATGATGGTTTACCCATGACCTTTATTAAGGCTTCAAAAAGCAGTTGGAGGTTTGTGTCCCACAATTTGCAGCTTTCCCATAGTTTCTGAGGCCACATGTGTCCTTCACCATGGAGATGTCCTTGTGGCCAGGGCCAGCTCTTGCCTGGGGAGGAGCAAAGCCTTTGGGTGAGACCTGTCTGCCCAACTTTCCTTGCAGTCTTTGGGGAGAAACAGGTGCTTTTGGAGGCTCCTCCATCTCACACACCTTCCAGCTTGGTCTGTGGACACATCCATGGCTTGACAGCTGAAGAGTGGCCCAAAATCCACTTCTCACCTTGGCTCCTCTGCAGCAGGGGCTCACAGGCCAGGAGGGTCCTTGCAGCTGGAGATTGGTCATGCCTGGTCCTCTGCTTCCCAGGGGTGGTGGGGCTGGAGGAGACCCACCTTCCCCCAGTGCTTCCACTGATGAACCAGGCAGGAACTCAGTGTTAGGGTGTGGGGCTGGCCAGGGTGTGGGGCTGGCCAGAGTTCGGGTCTGCCCAGGGTGTGGGTCTGCCCAGGGATGTGGATCTGCCCAGGGTGTGGGGCTGCCCAGGGGTGTGGGGCTGCCCAGGATGTGGGGCTGCCCAGGGTATGAGGCTGCCCAGGGNTGGGCTGCCCGGGGTTTGAGGCGGCCCAGGGTGTGAGGCTGCCCAGGGTGTGGGGCTGCCCAGGATGTGGGGCTGCCCAGGGTATGAGGCTGCCCAGGGTATGAGGCTGCCTGGGGTATGAGGCTGCCCAAGGTGTGGGGCTGCCCAGGGTGTGGGGCTGTTTTGCTGCTGGGGGGATCACAGGTGCCTCCTAATCTCTACACAGGCTTTAGGGATTCATCAGTGGGGCAGGAACAGTGGCAGCCAGGGCAGGGACAGTGGCAGCCGGGGCAGGGGCAGTGGCAGCTGGGCAGGGACAGTGGCAGCCAGGGCAGGGGCAGGGACAGTGGCAGCTGGGCAGGGGCAGTGGCAGCCGGGGCAGGGACAGTGGCAGCAGTGGTAGGGACAGTGGCAGCCAGGGCAGGGGCAGTGGCAGCCAGGGCAGGGCAGCCTCATGGGCACGACGAAGCAAGCACCCAAGGGCAGCAGGACCCAAGATGATTTGCAGCCTGGGGTCACAGCCTGGGATCCAGGAGCCTGGAAGAGCTGTGGGCCAGGGGATCCGCCCCCACAGGTGCCAGCAGAGTCCTGGCAGGGCACTGATGCCAGCCTGGCAGTGGGCACAGGACCCCTCACTCTTCACCCGGGTGCTCCCCAACTGTCCACTTGGCCTTCACATCCCGGAAAGGAGTGATGTCCTCGTAGGTGGCCATCTGCTCCACCTCCAGGCCCTGCACCAACAAGAAGGAAGTTGAGGCATGGGAGGAAGACCATGGTTCCATCCACAGCACATCCCCACTTAGGACCCCCAGTGGGGCTCCACCTCCAGGGTATTCTCCCTCAGAGGGAGAGAAGATGCAGAGTTGGCTGGATGGGCACTGAGCTGGGCTTGGGTCTATGAGCAGCTCTTTATGGCTGATGTGCCACAGGCACTTGGGAGGAAGGTGCCCTGATCTTCCTCCCAAGAAAAGAGGCTGCAAGGGCTGGTGGCACCCAGCAGGCACCCAACAAGGGCACAACTGGCTGATTCAAAGCTCTGGTTTATATTAAAGGGGTCTTTCTGTGATTCATTACCTCATAGGTGTGGTCCTCCTCTGGGCATTTCTTGCCTTCACCCTACGGAGAGGACAGTCACAGGTTGGTGGCAGCACCTACCAGGAGCCCCTGTCCCCAGCCTTGGTCCCTCAGGCCAGGTCCCACCACTTCCACAGGCAAATCCATGCAGTCCCACACAGCATTTTAGATGTGTATTTTCCCCTTCAGCCCCAAACTCGGTGCTGGTCCATGCCCATCCCCAGCACTCTCCTGCCCGGGGTGGGGTGCAGGACATCACTGTGAGCACCACAGTGGCACAGCTGAGGACATCCCCACTGCTGCAGACACTGTCACTTACTTTATCTAGCAAGAGGAGTATGGGGATGCTGATGAAGATGACAAGCAGGATGGACTGGATGATGATGATGGCATCTTTGAGGGTGTTCCTGTTCTGGACCTGCTTGATGCTACCGTGACCTGGGAGCAACAGCACAGGGAGAGCCCAAGTCTCACCACTGTGCCAGGCTCCCAGGGCATGGGGATGAACTTGCCATGGCCACAGGTTGATGTGTCAGCAAGGGTGGATGGAGGGATCACGGTGACAAATCCTCCACACCAGGAGAGACCAGAGCCCTGCAAACTGCCCTGGGATTGGCATCAGGGCCCAGCTCATGGGTAGAACCCACTGGTCAGGAGCAGGACAAATCTGATTTATTAGAGGAACACGGTTCCTGGGGTGTACTTTTGCAGGATGGACATGCCAGAGCAAACCAGAGGAGGTTGTCCCACTGCTTGGTGCTGGCAGTGAGAAACCAAACCTCTGTGGTGCCATGAAGCAACAGCCCACAGTTCTATCTGAGGGCGTCCCACCAGCGCAGGGAGAGATGGGGGTGTAGGAGCACGATGTGGGGTTCATACATAGAGGGGAGGGTGAGAGCAGGAGAAAGAGCATCTCCTGGGGTGCAGGGAGGATGGGGAGCTCCCACTCACCCACAACTCTGAGCTCTGTCCCACAGGTGTGCAGGTACTTCTTCTCCAAGATGTTCTTTCTGTCGCACACGTAGATCGCGCTGTCCTTGTAGGTGGCCTTGAGGATGGTGAAGTTGACGAAGGTGTCTGTCCTCTGGATGCTGTAGTGGGAGGTGCTCTCATCCAGCCCGTAGATGTCCTCGCTCTTCTCTTCTGTCTTGTACCACTGCATGTTTTGGGGGTTGTGGGAGTAGCAGATGAAGTAGATGGGCATGTTCTTCTTGATCATCACGTAACGCAGGTGCTGGTGCACAGGGAGGCACCCATCCTCTGCAGGGCACAGGGTGGTCACACAGCTGGCACCCACCAGGTTCCCCCAGCATCTCCCAAACTGAGAGCTCCCCGTTTTCATGGACTATATTGCTTTTGAGCACGCAGTTTTGCTTTGGTGAGTTATCCTTGTCTGGGAATGGAAATACAGACTCTCCCAGCGCAGTGGGCATGGCCCCAAACCTGCCAGAGCTCAGGGAGTGTTTGGATGGACAATGCTCTGAGGGACAGGATGGGATTGCTGGGGTGTGTGTGCAGGGCCAGGGGTTGGACTGGATGATTGTTGTGGACCCAGGATCACAGATCACAGACTATTCTGAGTTAGAAGAAACCCACAAGGATCATCAAGTCCAACTCTTAAGTCAATGGCCCACACAGGGGATTGAACCCATGACCTTGGCATTATTACAACCAAGTTTTAACCAACTGAGCTGATCTCAGGGTATAATCATCTCCCAGCTCAGGATTTTCTGTGATTCTGTGAAATCAGAGGCCTTTGGTGGACATATGATTTTAATGGAAACTCCAGTTTTCTGTGGGAATGACTTCACTCCAATACTTTTGTGCTGCTCCCACCCCTCTCTGTGAACATCTCATTAATCCCAGCTCCAAAATTACAGCCAGTGCTGGCACCATGGAGTGTTGCTGGGACAGCCCTGTCTCCCCAGCTGCCTTCTCTCAGACTTCCACATTTTTTTGTTTTGCTGTATTTTGTATTTTTTTGCCATGTTTTGGTCTCAGAGTGATGAGTTTGAGGCTCATTTGCATCGCAGAGTCCATGCTTAGTGCCCCGTGGGTGGCAATGGCACAAGTGCCATGGCATGAACCCAGGGCCTGGTCCCAAGGAAAGGCTTGTTCATGCAACATCCTCTGCAAATGCAGAGGGAAAACCTGGGGGTGCTTTGGAAAGACAAAACAGATCCAGCTTTGTGGAGGGAGGGGAAGGTGCAAGGCTGGAGATGTGCCATGGAGGAGGGCACAGCCTGGGAATGCTCGTTGTGGTGGGAAAGTCTTTTGGTGGAGGACAAGGAAGGCACAGGGCTGAGGACATGCCATGGAGGAGGTCACATCCTGGGAATGGTCTTTGTGGTGGGAAGGGCCTGAAGGACACAGCTCTGCAGGGACATGGCCAGTGGGGGTGGGAGAGGCCCTTGGGACACAGGCAGGGGAAGAGCCCACTGGGTCTGGGTGGTACCTGTGCTGTTGCTGGTGTTGTTCTTGTCTGCTGAGATCCCACCTGCAAGGCAGAAGAAGAGCCCTGAGACAGTGGCCAGAGCCCACGGATGATGAGCCCATGGAGGATGAGCCCATGGAGGATGGTCCCATGGAGGATGAGCCCATGGAGGATGTGCCCATGGAGGACGAGTCCATGGAGGATGTGCCCATGGAGGACGAGTCCATGGAGGTTGTCCCCCATGGAGGATGGTCCCCCATGGAGGATGTGCCCATGGAGGATGTGCCCATGGAGGATGAGCCCATGGAGGATGTGCCCATGGAGGATGGCCCCCATGGAGGATGGTCCCCCATGGACAGCACATACCATGAGTCCTTTGTGCCCAGTCCATATGGGCTGGAGTGCTGTGGAGCACCAACAGAGCCCTGCTCAGGGGACAGGGGCAGTGCAGATTTGGGTACAAAGCCTTCTATTTCCATCCTAATCTGAATCTTCTCCAAGCTGCTTTCGGGTTGACACCACAGTGAAACTGCCTTGACTAATGACCCCAAGGTGGTGTCTCTTGGGAAGGCTCCAGACACTCACTCCTCTCTAATTGCACTCTCAATCCACCAGAAACACATTCCCTGCTGGGACTTCCCTGGACCTGGAGCCCAGTGATGGCCAGAGTGGTTCTCAGACCCTGGGACCACACAGCCCCCCAGGACAAGAGCTGTGGGTTGGCACTGGGACCTGCCATGCAGTGCAGGAAGCAGGGTGAGGTGGGCACCCCCCAGCCCCCATGGGTGCCTCTGCCTGCTGCTCCAGTGCCCTTGGGTCTTGGTTCCTCTTGCTGCAGCTGGGCAGGAAGCACCAGCCCTGTTTACTGCCCCGCTTCAGCGCCCAGCTGGAGATTCACCAAACCTCACTGTGGAGGAGCTGGCACGGAGGTGGGGGCTGCACCATCTCCCAGCCTGGTGGGGCAGCTGCAAACCAACCCCCAGGAAAAGAAGATAAAGAGGAAGAAGAAGATGAAGAAAAGAAGCAGAAGGAGAAAGGAGAAAGGAGAAAGGAGAAGGAGAAGGAGAAGGAGAAGGAGAAGGAGAAGGAGAAGGAGAAGGAGAAGGAGAAGGAGAAGGAGAAGGAGAAGGAGAGGTTCAACTGAGCTATACCACCCTGTTGCAGCCCCACTGCCCCAGGCACATCCTGGCTCATCCATGGGCTCCTCTCCCTGCCCCAGAGCCCCTTCCAGGTCTGTGCTGCCCTGTTCATCTCCAGTGCCAACATCTCTGCAGGTGGACTCTCCACTCCAGCCCCATTTCCATTTTCTCTTGTTTGGGCTATGCATGGGGTACGTGTCCCTGTCACCTGCAGTGCCACCAGCCAGCAGGACACAAGCTTTGCTCTCCACGTGCTGTTGGTATTTCTAAATGAAGACCAGGCTGGTCCCTCACACTGAAAGTCCTCACTGCCCTCCAAACCCTCCATTGCAGCCATGGGTGGGCTGAGCTTTCCCTGTCCCCTCAAAATCACCACGAGAACCAGGTTGAAACCCTGGAACCTCAAATCCCTTCTGGACTCGTGTGGCCACCACCACAGAAAGCCTTTAAATGCCTTTCCTCCCATGGGCACAAGTTTCTCCCTCCAAGGAATCTGGGTGGGATTTGCTGCCGGTTCTCACGGGTGTCCCTGCACCAGCCAAGAGGGGTTGGGAGGGGGCAGGTGTCATGGTCTGGGTTTAGCTGCTGCTTCTCCATGGGGATGCCAAGGGGAACAGCACAGGGGTGTTTGCACAGGGCCCACAAATCTCCACCAAAAGCCTTTTTCCTCTTGTTTTAGCTCCACTCCTGGGCACTGAATCCTGTAGATCTGTGGGTTGTGGCTTGGCCATGGCCTCAGTGATGGACTTGGCCATGGCCTCAGTGATGTGTCAGCCCCAGCCTCAGGCCTTTGAGAGCAATAAATGGTAAAAAACCCCTCAACAATTCTTATTTCCTGACACCTGCAACCACAGCCAAGTGGGCTCTGCACCCGCTGGGCACGAGGCTCCTGCCATGGCCAGCTGACCACTCGAGAACGTGCCCTGTCCCCACACCCCAAAAAGCAAAATAACCCAAGAAGCAAAACCCCAAACCCAAGACAGATGTTGGGTCCTGAGCTCTGTGTCTCTCCCCAAGCTCTGCTGCACCTCGGAGGCTTCCAGCCCAGAGCAAGGCTGAGAGAGGCCAGAGCAAAGCTTAAAACTAACCCAGTGAAAGGCAGAGCTGGGTGAAGCCCCCGAGCAGGGGGCACGTGCCAGTGCATCTCCTCTCTCTGAAGGGCAAACCCTGTTTGATGCCTACCTGTGACCAGAGCCAGCAGCCAGAGGTTGACCTGGAGCACCCAGAGCCTCGTGCACAGACCAGCCATGTCTCACCACACTGGCCAGGGAAACATCCAGCCTTTGGTTCTGCCAACGCAGGGGCAGCTCCTGCCAGATGGGCCCAGGACCTAAAAATGGCACAGCTGCTGCTCTGTGGGACGGCCCTTTCCTGCTCATGCAAATCCTCGTGTTGGGGACTGTCCCCTCGGGGCTGGTTTTGAATGCAGTGCAGACGCTGGGGCCGACGATGCCTGTGCCCTGGGCACTGTGCAGCCTCGTGTCCCTGTGCCCTGTCCAGATCCATGTCCCTGTGTCCCTGTGCCCTGTCCAGATCCATGTCTCTGTGCCCTGTCCTGCTCCATATCCCTGGGCACTGTCCATCCTCGTGTCCCTGTGCCCTGTCCAGCTCCATATCCCTGGGCACTGCCCATCCTCGTGTCCCTATGCCCTGTCCAGCTCCATGTCCCTGTGCCCTGCCCAGCCCTGTGTCTCTGTGCTCTGTCCAGCTCCATATCCCTGGGCACTGCCCATCCTCGTGTCCCTATGCCCTGTCCAGCTCCATGTCCATGGGCACTGCCCATCCTTGTGTCCCTGTGCCCTGTCCAGCCTTGTGTCCCTGTGCCCTGTCCAGCTCCATGTCCCTGGGCACTGCCCATCCTCATGTCCCAGGGCACTGCCCAGCCCTGTGTCCCCGAGCCCTGCCCACCCCTGTGTCCCCAGGCTGTGCTCACCGTGGTGCTGATACTCGATGGAGGTGACCACTGGTGGTGGATCTGTAGCAGAGCTGGACATGAGCCCATCTGCAAAGCACTTGGTGATGCCAGATCTGGGGTAGGCACAGGAAGTGAGCCCAGGGAGCAGGATGGGACTCTCCCAAGCCACATCCATGGAGGGCAGAGGATGGAGGTGCCCCCAGCGTTTCCCCCCAGCTCCAAAGATCCCCCCCAGAGTGTTTGGCCCTGCAGGTGATGGGCAGGGGGTTGATGTTGGCCCAATTGCCAAGAGTGTGAGCAGGGGCAGGGATAGAGGGGGTGGGGTGTAGTGAGATCAGACTCCCAACTCCCAGCCCTGCATCCCAGAGAGTCCCTGCAGCTGCCCTTCCAGGGAAAGGTGAAATCCGAGTCACAGAATCATGGAATCTTTAAGGTTGGAAAAGATCCTCCAAATCAAGTCCTGTCATCAACCCAGCCCCACCACCACATTCACCACTAAACCATGTCCTCTAGTGCCACATCCACACATCCTCAAGTGTCCCCTCCCTATGTCCCAGCCATGCCCACCCCTTCTCCACACCCTGTTTGCCATGACCAAGACCCTTCTCCATGGATCCTTTGGAGACAACCAGACCCTGGAGAAGCACAGTGAGGCACCCCAAGGAGCTCTGATGCACAACACCATTTCCCTCCATGCTGTGCCACGGGCTGTGCCACGTTACCAGCTGTGGGTGAGCACTGAGCTGGAACTTCAAGTGAAAAACATCTTTGGGTGCTTCTGCCAGTCATGCTGGTCCCCAGAGCCCGGGTGCCACTGCCTGGGGCCTCCCCAAACCTTCATCTTCTGCAAGTTTGGTGGGGTTTTGCCAGTTCTGAGCATCTGGAGGATGGTGAGAATGAGCCTGAGCCTCACCTTGTAGGCAAAGGGGTAGAAAGCAAGAGAAATAAAGTTTTCCAGAGAAATACTGGCTCTGTGTGGGAAAGAGGGATGATGGGAGAGGTGCCTTCTCCTGGCACTGCAGGAAAGGAGGCTGTGTTGCTGAGGCCCGGCTGCCATTGTCCCCTGGGTCCTGCTGGAAAGGCAGAGCCTGGCCAGGACATCCCAGGAAGTCAAAGGCAATGGGATGCCCAAGTGCCCAGTGGGCACTGGAGGAGGTTTTATCAAACCCAGGGGCTGGAGATGGGAGCTGGGGTGCTGGAGATGCTTGGAGAAGCCAGGAGCATGGCACAAGCTCAAGAGGGTTTGCAGTGACAGTGGCCAAATCACCCGCTGTGCTGCGTGGGGGCTCCTTGGCACCCTGGAACAGGCACACACCTGGGCCAGACGGGCTTGGTCTCCCCTTGAAGTCCCCTGTGCTTGCAGCAACCTCTGGCACTGGGTGCAGAGGGACCTGGTAGTCCCATGGGAGGGTCCTGTGTCCCCATGCCTCTTCCCCTGGACCACCCAGCTCCATAACCCACAGTCCAGAGCCACTGCAGGGCAGCTGCATCTCCCCCAGCCCATCCCTATTCAGCAGGGTTTGGGTTTCACCACTGTCCTTTCCCGGGCAGTGCCACCTCCCCATTCCAGCCCCCTGCCTGCGTTGGTGCCACGCTGCTCCCAACTTGAATTTCACCAAGCTCTGGGACGAGCTGTTCCAGTGAGAGCAAAATCAGAGCTGTGATGTGGCCCTTGGGGACGTCAGCAGGTCCTGGAGGTGTCTCCTCCTCCCGCCACACGCTGACGAAGGAACCTCCTTCGCCCACCACTGCCTTCTCCCCATGATGCTGACCCACTCCCACGTGGCTGCTGGGGCACGTTTGGCCCCACAGAGCCTGGCATGCGGCAGCTGGGGGGGTGGGCACCTTTTCCAAGCCCACCCCTCTCCTTGGAACCTGCAGCAGCATCTCCTGTAGCTCCCAGAGTTGGGGTCATCACTGAAGGCTCCAGGGGATGGGTTCATGAGCAGAGCAGAAGCTCTGGGGGCTGGTTTGGAGTTGCTTGGGGGTCTCTTGTGCAGGATGAGACCACCACGCCCCGCTGAGGATGGCAGGTCCAAGGCCAAGCTCTGGAGCAAAGGGAGGAGCCATCACTCCTCCCAGAGCAGGGAAAACATTTCCCCCCCTTCTAACACACCCCAACACATTTGGTATCGTAATAACAGATCATTTACAGTTGTTTATTTTAAGAAATGTACAAAGAAAAGAGGCTTTAGCTCACACAAATCCTGCTCTGTGGCATTTTCCCCACCACTGACGACACGTACGTAGAAGCAGCATCGATTGTGAACTACAATCCGGGCCGGGAAGGGCCGGGTCACGGATGCTTCCCAGGGAAAGGCTGGTGGGAGCAGCTCAGGCTCCTGTTCCAGGGAGCATGGGCATGGCAGTGAAAGTACAAGGTTTTGGGGTGGCACGTGGGTACCAGCAAGCTCAGCACTGCTCCTGGGCAGCCTGAACGTGGGGCATCCGGAACAGCTCAGCGCCCAACTCAGCCCGAGAAAAGAAAGTAATTCTAATAATACAAAAAAGACAGACCCTTTGGCTTCAAGAAGCAGCCCTTGTTTTAACTGGAAGAGGTTTTGGTTCGTGTTTGTTTTGATCTCATGAGGTTTTTTTTTTTTTCCCTTTCAAAGGCAGAAGGTGAACTTGGGGCCTTTCATGCATTTTTCATAGAATCACAAACAGTTTGGGTGGGAAGGGGCCTTAAAACTCATCTTGTTCCACCCTCCTGCCATGGGCAGGGACACCTTCCACTAGACCAGGTTGCCCCAAGACCCATCCAACCTTTGAACACTTCCAGGGATGGGGCATCCACAGCTCTTCTGGACAACCTGTGCCCGTGCCATTTTTCTTGATTTACTTCCCTTTTGCCCAACTGTGTAAAGAGCAGCAAAACTCTTTTTCCCATGGGAAAACACTCCTCTGCCCAGAGGTTTCCTGCTGAGGACCTGCCTGGCCCCATCCAGCTCTGCAGAGAGCCCAGCACGTGCCACCAGATTCTCTCTGGAGCCCCAGCCAAGGGAGGGAAGCTCTGCCTGAGGATTTTGGGATTCACACCCTGGTAGGAGCATTCATTGCTTTGAGCCCCCTGGGGCTTGGGTGGGATTTAAGGGACCCCATTGAAGCAGCTCATGGAAAGGATCATTCAAACACCTGCTTTGATCCCTGAGGATCCATCTCATTAATTAACACTAACAAAGAAGACACTGGGAACGCCAACCAAGAGTGCTCCAATGGGACATTTCCTCTTACAACGGGGATTAACAAACCCCAAGAAGGTTTTGTCATGGAGACTGGGGATTCTTGGAGGAGGTTTTCCAAACCCATTGCTTTCCTGCCACAAAATCCGGATGAAATGGGAAAATAGAGGAAAAAAACATGACTATAAATAGTGTTTACATTCGTATCGTAGAGCCCTGAATGATTTATGGTTTCAATGCATATTCAGAGACCTTGAAAACCTGATATTTAACCCTGAGAACATTTCTGCAACGCTTTGTTTTGGCTGTGCAAACCAATTTTTAAGACTTAATTGCACTTTCTCTGTAGGTAACAAAAAAAAAACAATCATCAAGCTTATTCAAAGGTTCAAAAGAAAGGTGCTACTTTAAGACTTTGGAGATTTTTGTTCACAAGACCTTGTGTTTTCTGTAATTATTCTTAATGTTATTTCACTTGGCTCATCTTTCATATGCTCCGCTCTGGAAGAATAATATACAAGAAGAATCTCTTAATTGTGAAATAACATTAATAAATAATTACTTTAAAGGAAAGGACAGCCATACTCTTTTGTTAACGTCTGAAAAACATCGTTACCGTGATGAGATCATTTCCAAACTGACGTGTTTCTCTTTCACCAACAACAGATTTCACATTCAGTTCTCATAAGAAAAACAATGAAACTCTTTGCTAGTGCAGTGAGCTGGAAAGCCCAGGAGGAGATCCTGTGTCGAAAGGTGGCTGCTTGAAACATCCAAAATTAGCTCAATATCTAAGATCTAGTGATCTGTGCATGGAAGAGCTCTGGAACAGGAGATACAAGTGAAGTCTCTTCAGGCTGGGCCAGAGGTGGAAGCTCCTTCTGTTATACCAGCGACTCCTTCACCACACGTTCCTTCTCCCAAACTTTTGCTTCCTCGGGAGCATCTCGTGCCTCTGAGCTGGGAATGGGCTCGAGGCCAATGGCAGGGGTTGTCTCCACATCTGTCCCACTGTTCCCATAGATCTCCTGCATTTTGGTGGCAATCAGACCTTCCTTCTCGGGCGCGTCCTCGCTCGGGGCGTCCTCGTCCTTGCTCTGCCTGTACATGTAGGACGCCTGTTTCACCGAGCGCCTCAGCAGGTACCTCCGGAAGGCCCTCTGGATTTTGGTGGCACAGACTTCCTCATGTTTCCTTTTCAGAGTGGTGGTGATGGGCTCATAGGAAACCTTCGAGGGGTTTGCAGCCATGAACTTCTCTTCCATACTGGCCTTCAAGGCATCCATCTCTCCCGAGTCTCCCAGAACTTCCTTAGTCAGGGCAAAGAGGATGTCCAGGCAGTGGATTTTGTCCCCAGCAACCATCGGGAGATCCATGGTGACTAGTTTGATCTTGTTTGGCTTGGGAATTTTCAGTGGCTCCTGTAAGGTGTCTACAAAGTCAGACAAGGTGCTGTAGGCAATGAACTGGGTGGCATCTGGGTCAAACTTCTCCCAGGTTTCATAAAACATCTCAAAATCATCTTCGCAGAGGGGCTCGCTGCTCTCCTCCGTGGCCACGTTGAAGTTCTCCAGGATGATGGCGATGTACATGTTCACCACGATGAGGAAGGAAATGATGATGTAGCTGCAGAAGAAGAAGATGCCGATGGAGGGGTTGCCACAGTCCCCCTTCACTGAACTTCCAGGGTTTTCCAGCTCGGGGTCGCAGTCCGGGGGGCCGCTGTTCAGGATGGGGTTGAGGAGCCCATCCCATCCAGCTGATGTGGTGATCTGGAAGAGGCAGATGATGCTGTTCCCGAAAGTTTCAAAGTTGAAGATGTCGTCGATCCCCGACTCCTTCTTCACGTAGGCAAAGTTGGACATCCCGAAGATGGAGTAGATGAACATGACGAGGAAGAGCAGGAGGCCGATGTTGAACAGGGCGGGCAGGGACATCATCAGGGCAAAGAGGAGGGTCCGGATGCCTTTGGCCCCTCGGATCAGCCGGAGGACACGGCCAATCCTTGCCAGCCTGATCACCCTGAACAGGGTGGGGGACACAAAGTACTTCTCTATGATGTCAGACAGGACAATACCTGTGAAGGGATGAAGGAAAGACGAGTTTTTCATGCCCTGCAGACACCCTCAGGGGGTTAGTCCCCCTAACTCTGCTCCATGTGCCAGAGCTGGGCAGACACAGGGAGATGAGGCCACCCCTGATGGCACACAACACTCTAGTCCTTCACAGACAGAGGGGACACACTAAAAAAATAAACTCTGAGCACAGACTCAAGGGTTAAACACTGGCTGCTCCATTTCAGCAGCATGGAGAGAAGGGAGAATAACACCAAGGAGGAGTGAGAGACACCCCCAGCCCCTCACCCAGCCTGGTGGCAAGGGGTGGCCTCACATTTTGTCTCAGGGTCTTGCTGGCTTGGCCCTGCTCAAAGGGTGGGTGTAAGTGGGAGCCAGTGACAGCTTAGTGGCTGTGGATTGGTGAGACCATTTTCACTCCTCATTATCCAGAGGGATCCCTGAGGAACTGGTGGGACCAGCAGGACTCATGCCTGGGCACATGAGCCAAGAGTGTGGCCAGGTGGCCAAGAAGGCCAATGGCATCCTGGCCTGGATCCAAAGTAGCGTGGCCAGCAGGCCCAGGGCAGTGAGCCTTCCCCTGGCCTCTGCCTTGGGGAGGCCACACCTTGAGTGTTGTGTTGAGTTGTGGGCCCCTGAGTTGAGGCAAGAGACTGAGGGGCTGGAGCGGGGCCAGAGAAGAGCAAGGAGGCTGGAGAAGGGAGTGGAGCACAAGTGCTGTGGGGAGAGGCTGAGGGAGCTGGGGGTGTTTGTGCTGGAGAAGAGGAGGCTGAGAGGTGAGCTCAGCACTGTCTGGAAGTGCCACATCAGGGAAGTTGTGGCCAGCTGGGGGTTGGTCTCTTCTCCCAGGCACTCAGCAATAGGACAAGGGGGCACGGGGGGCTCAAGCTCTGCCAGGGGAAATGGAAGTTGGAGATGAGGGAGAAATTCTTTGCAGAGAGAGTGCTCAGGCATTGGAATGGGCTGCCCAGAGAGGGGGTGGATTCCCCATGCCTGGAGGTTTTTCAAGTGAGCTTGGCCGTGGCACTGAGTGCCATGATCTGGTGACGGGACTGGAGTTGGCCCAAGGGTTGGACTTGATGATCTCAGAGGTCTTTTCCAACCCAATCCATTCTATGATTCTATGACTCACCTAAGATGGAGAGAATGACCACCACAAAGTCAAAGATGTTCCAGCCAATAGTGAAGTAGTAGTAACGCAAGGCAAACATCTTGAGCACGCACTCCCCGGTGAAGATGACGATGAAGACCAGGTTTATCTTGTAGAGGACAGATGTTTTGAGCTCGCTTTGATCATCTGTCTCCACCATCATGGTCACCATGTTAAGACAAATCAGGATCATGATGGTTATGTCGAACACTTGCTTGGTAACAAAGTCAAACACCTTCCCTTGGAACTTGTTCTGCCGCAGGGGCCGTGTGGGTGATGATGGAGCACCAGAGGTGAGGTGGGAACATGGGGCAGACACACACAAAACAAGAGACATGACAGAAAGAGAAGAAGGAACCACATTTATTAGAGCAAGAGAAACCTCAGGGTTGTGGCCAGTGCAGGTCTTACAGCCCCAGAAGTTATGGGGGAGGATACTCAGCACCTTACAGGATGGACCCCATTGGTGACACCCCAGTCAGGAGGTGTGGCCACAGAGGACTGTCACTTTCTAATTATACCCACAGCTTAGGGCACAAATAAACACCTGGAAAAGGCCTCACTTGTGCAGGGCTGCCAAACCCAAACCCAAATCACAACCCTGAATGTGTTGGCTGGACCAGTGGCCCTTCTAGGGGGGTTGAAAGCTGAGCTGTCCCTGAGCCCAACTGCCAGAGAGGAGTTGGGAGCTGAACTAGGAGAAAGCAGAAGGCACCCCCTCACTGCCTTTGCCAGCAGAGCAGCCCCAAAGAAGGTTGCCTGGTGCCAACCTCCTCTGAAGCCACAGCTCTTGGCAAGGTCCTGCCTGAAGGGGTAGCAACAGCGAGCCAGGACGTGGCTGCTTGCCCTGCAAAGGATCTTCCCTTCGCCCTTCTCATTCAGTTTGGGACAGCTGGTGGCCCCAAGTGTTCCCTGCATGCTCCACTCCAGGGGGGATTAACCCAACATACCGACGGCCTGGGGATGGGTTTCTGGGGTTTTTTGGAGCCAAGCTTCTTCATGGCATTGTAGTATTTCTTCTGCTCTTCTGTCATGAAGATGTCTTTGCCTCCAAAGTATAAAGAGAATCGCAGCTGTTAGTCTTGGGAATCCATCTCTTCCCACCCAGCATCTCTGACCATGTCCCTTCCCACCACACATAGAGATGCTCTGCCCATGTCCCTTCCCACCCAGCATCTCTGCCCATCTCCCTCCCCACCAAACATCTCTTCCCACGTCCCTTCCCACCAAACATCTCTGCCCATCTCCCTTCCCACCAAGCATCTCTGACCATGTCCCTTCCCACTCAGCATTTCTGACCATGTCCCTTCCCACCCAGAATCTCTGCCCATGTCCCTTCCCACCAAGGATCTCCAGCCAAGCTCCTGCCAGGCAGTGCTCTCTGCACCAGCTCAGTGGTCCTGCTGGGAGCAAAGTGACCTCTCAGTGTGCTACAGACCTTGCTCAGCTCCAACAGCATGCTCTGTCCTGCCCACCCTCTGCCTGCTCCCCACCCCAGCAGCTCTGGGGTGTCAGTCCTGTGCTACTTGCTTGAAAGCAGAACTTGAGTCTCAACTTGGTGCATGGAGAAATGGTGAGAAAGGACCACAGGGTGGGCAAAGAAAATCAAAGTGATGGCACAGGCAAGAGAAAATGCAGTTTCCCTTTGCCTCCTTCCTCTGTAGCCATAAATGAAGTTCTCTGCAAATGCTTAGTCCCATGTGCCATTTGTCCAGTGCAGGAAGCCACTAATGGATAAGAGCCCTGGATCCATCTGAGCTCCAGGAATGGTGGCCTTGGTCCCCTCATCCCACCTCTGTGCTGGTGTCCTCCATCCTGGACCAGCACCCTGGGAGGGAACAGCACTGCAGGACCCAGAAAATACTCATCTTTTTCTTCTGCTGGTTGAAGTTGTCGATGATGACGCCAATAAAGAGGTTGAGGGTGAAGAATGCACCAAAGATGATGAAGACAACAAAGTAGATGTACATGTAGAGGTTGATCTCATACTGTGGCTGCTCTTCAATCTGTCCAGGAGAGATGGGAAAGGTGAGATTAATCCTCTCCCAAAAGTGTGTCCCCAAACCCCAGACAGGGACAAAGCCATGGAGTGGCTGCTCCAAAAGTTTTGGCTCTGTGGGTTGAGTTGTCCTCATGGAAACAACCATGGGAAGGGACACCCATCTGACACCAACTGAGTGGACAAGGAAATGCTGACCCCTGGTACCTTGGCATGGGCTGGGGAACAGGACAGGATGCCCAGGTACAGCCAGATCAGTGAGCAAAAGTGAGTTTCTTCCCAATAGTCAGCATTCCAAGGGCTGAAATACAGCCAAGAGGGGAAAGGAAAAGCTGGATTAATTTGTGTCCCATCAGCACATGGGGGTGGCACAGCCCATCAGCCTGGGACAACACTCATCTCATCTCATCCCTTAGTTTTGCTCAACATTTCACTGAGGACTTCCCAAGCTGTTCCCACTGGCTTCCCCCATTCCAAGGAAAGCTCTTGGCAGGACAGAGTGGATTTTCTCCCAGCCCAGCTTTGCCCCAGGTGCTCTGGGAGGCAGGAGCCTGAGCTGCCTTCAGAGGGCCCTGGAAGCAGCTCCCCTTCCAAGCACCTGCAGCTGCCACTGGGTGGGCAGAGCAGCTGTTTGTGGTGCTTCAAAAAAGCAATGGAAACAGTAAGTTCAGGCCCGTGGGTGTGTGGGGTGACCCCCCAGCTGGTTAGAGAACAGTAGGAAGCCCTTCCTGCTGTGTTGGCAGCACATGTCCACATGGACACTTTTGGGGATGGATCAGAACAGTTGTGTGTGGGTTTTTTTTTTAATAACCCATTTAACCCAGAGGTTAAATGTTGGCTGCTGTGTTTTCATAATCCATTTATTGCTCAAGGCAGGCCAGGCACTTTCTCCAGGATGGGATAAGCTCTCCCAGCTGGAGGGGACGTGGAGGGCATGAGCTCATAGCAGGGAGAAGGATGAGCCCTCCAGGTTAAATGGGGATTTTGGACTCTGAAACTGAAGCCAAGAGGAGTAAACTCAGCCCCAGCTGTAGCTGGGTGGGGTGGGAGCCTGGTGTGAGGACAAGGCTGCAGCTGGGATGCAGGTGACAATGACATGAGTGGCACAGGGACACAACTGGTTGCCCTTTTTGAGGCTGTGCAGCTCAGCAGGGGGGCTGTTGTGGCTGCCCCATCCCTGGGAATGTCCAAGGCCAGGTTGGCCAGGGCTTGGAGCAACTTGGTCTACTGAAAGGTGTCTCTGCCCATGGCAGGAGGTGGAACTGGATGGTCTTTAAAGTCACTTCCAAGCCAAACCATTCAATGGTTCCATGACATGATGATATTTTTGGGGTTTTCCCACTCTGTGCCCATGTCCTTGCTGAAACCACAGGTGAGATGCAGGCGGCCCCCAGCACTGGGGATCCATCCCAGCCTGTGCTGAGCTGCTCCTCAGCCCTGGGATCCTAATCCCAGCCTGCCATGGGGAATCAACCCCTGGGAAGAGCAATGCCTGGTGCTGTCTGTGAGACCTCCCTGCGTGTCCCCTCACCTCACGTGAGTCCACGGCAGCGTACATGATGTCCATCCAGCCTTTGAAGGTCGCCTGTGAGAACAGGAATTGTTGGATTCAATCATCTGGGAGTCTTTTCCAACCTAAATGATTCTATGGTTCTGTGACAGGGGAGAAGAATGTATTTTCTGGGAGGTATTTGGGGCTGGGAGGAGAGGGAGGGTGATGGGTGTGTGTCCTGCTCAGCCTGGAGATGCAGCTTCTCCATGGGAGGGGCAGGAGAGGGACATGAGTTGATTCCACAAGAAAAACATCCCAAGGCAGAAATAATGAGATTCCCACATGCACCTGCATGAGCTGTTCTGGGACTGGGGTTACCAGTGGTTCCCAAAACACTGCTGCAAACTAGGCTGGAAAATGGAGCTATCAACTCTCTTCTCCCTAAACCAAAGTGCATTTTCCCAACAGCAGAGCTGAGCCAGGTCTGGGAAGTCTCTCCCTCTCACTCCCAAACTGTGCCACCTCCAAAGCCCTGACTTCTGTACCACTGCTTCCACAGCCAGCTGGATTCCCATCCCAGCAGGGTGGGGGCCTACACTGCATCTCTTTCAGGGCCTCCATGTCTTTTACAGCCTTTTGCTGCTGATTTGTTAAGCAAAAGGTCTGAACATCTTATTTCCTGAATCGGATGGAACAACAAGCCTGAAGAGGAAGCTGAATTTAAAAGCAGGTCAATCAGTTTGGGTCAAGCTCTGACTCTGCAGCCACCAGTTCCCCTGGATCCAATGGGAGCAACCCCAGCCCACCCCAGACTGGAGCCCACAGCTCTATTTTTGCTCAGTTCGTGGTGAGCAGTTCCTCTTTGCTGCCTGGCTGAGTTCTGTGGAACCCACGGGGCACACGTGCCCCCTTTTTCCAGCCGTCATCCTCCCCGTGGAAAACTCCCCCAGCCTCCAGTACAGCAGGTGTACTTTCCAAAGGGGCTGGGGGGTAAAGGAGAGTCTCCTCTCCTCACTCCTACATCCTGTGCTGTTCAGGGGATATTTGGCAGCTCCAGGCTTGGTGCTGTCCACCATCTTCACCTTCCCCTCCCATCTTCTACCCTGTCCCTTTTCTCCCTGGCTCTGTAGGGGTTTTTTGGTGTTAAAAACCAGATTTGGGGCTAAGAAACAGCTAAGAAACCCCATCTGGGCATCAGGGCATCATCCCCCTTCAGCCCTGATGCCAACCATGCTGCCCTGCTCTGGGCACCGCGCACCTTGGGTGGTGGCAGCTGCCCTTGTTACGTACCACCTGCAGCAGGGAGAGGTATCCCAAGCCCACGTTGTCGAAGTTGACCTTGACATTGACCCATCTGACCTCATTGGTGTGGAGGAGGGCCATGCAGTCACTCTTGTTGTTCACCACGCTGATGTCGAAGAGCTCGCCCGTGGTGGTGTTGACGCACCGATAGTACTTCCCTGCGAACAGGTTCACCCCCATGATGCTGAAGATCAGCCAGAAGATGAGACAGACCAGCAGGACATTCATGATGGAGGGGATGGCGCCCAGCAAGGCATTCACCACCACCTGCAAGGGGAGAAGAGACCCTGGAGGACCTGGCTGTGGGACCAGACCAGTGATCATAGAATCATAGAATGGGTTGGGTTGGAAAAGACCTCCGAGATCACCAAGTCCAACCCTTGGGCCAACTCCAGTCCCGTCACCAGATCATGGCACTCAGTGCCACGGCCAAGCTCACTTGAAAAACCTCCAGGCATGGGGAATCCACCCCCTCTCTGGGCAGCCCATTCCAATGCCTGAGCACTCTCTCTGCAAAGAATTTCTCCCTCATCTCCAACTTCAATTTCCCCTGGCAGAGCTTGAGCCCCCCGTGCCCCCTTGTCCTATTGCTGAGTGCCTGGGAGAAGAGACCAACCCCCAGCTGGCCACAACTTCCCTTCAGGTAGTGACATGGACCTTCATGTCCCCACGCCCCAGCAGCACCAGGTGGCCTCAGACTGGACCAAAGCATCGATCCCACTGATCTGGAGACCCCTGACAACCAGCTGGGATGGGTCCCTGGTGGAGATGACAGCATAGGGGTGCAGTTGCATGGCCATGTCAGAGCCAGCAGCACACTTACCCTCATGCCCTCGAACCGGGACAGGGCACGCAGTGGTCTCAGGGCCCTCAGTGTCCTCAGGGACTTGATGGCTCCCAGCTCGGAGTATCCCAGCCAGTTCGCCGTCAGGCTGACCAGGGAAACCTGGAAGGGGCAGCCCAAGGGATCAGCAGCAGCTCAGGTGGAAACACAACTGAACCACATCCTGCAGCTCCCACCTTTCCCTCTCTCTCCAGCACTTCCTCAGGCTGGTGTCATCCTCTAATCTTGGGACACAGACTTCAACTCCTTGGGGTCTCTGGTGATCAGTGACCTCAAGAACCTCAGAATCAAAGAATCCCAGAATGGTTTGGGTTGGAAGGGACCTTAAAGATCATCTTGTTCTACCCCCTGCCATGGGCAACGACACCTTCCTCTAAACCAGGTTGATCCAAGCCTTGTCCAACCTGGCCTTGGACACTTCCAGGGCTGGGTCAGGATGACACCTCTTGAGTACAAGGGTGGAGCTGCTGAGGGGCACAGAAATACTGCACTGCTCTGTCTGGAGCATTTAGGAGACCCTGTGTCCCTTCACATCTCTGCTGGGGTCTGGTAGAACAGCGTGGGCTGTTCTTGGCTTTGGTGTGAAACAGAAGTGGTTTGAAAGGGTTTCTGCAACCAGGAAAAGAGGTGGCCCATCCTGTGGAGCTCATTTTAACCAATGTTCTCATACTTTAACCTTGTCCCATGGACACCCCATTGTCTTTAAGATACAACAGGGGTTAATTTCTCCCAGCCTGCTGCAATCCCCCAATGCCCCAAACCCCTCAGCTCTGGCTCCAGAGTTGCCCATGACGTACATCAACGATGAGGAAATCCAGCCAGCACCAGGCATTGGTGAAGTACACCTTGAAGCCATAGGCCACCCACTTGAGCAGCATCTCAATGACAAAGATGTAGGAGAAGACCTTGTCAGCATATTCCAGGATGGTCTTGATCACCTTCCGCTGCTCAATGTAGATGTCCTCGAAGGCCTGGAAGAGGCACCGAGCTACGTGACAGTCATTCTTCCATTAGACCCGCTGCATCCCAGGGCAGCCACACCCACACCTGCTTTCCCAGGGCTTGGGGAAGCTTGGGAAGTTGAGAACCTAATGATGGGTGGCATTATGCATGTACTGCATCAGCTTGGGCTCTAACTCTCATTTGCAAGTTCCTCTTGGCTTTGTAGGGTGGTGTCAGACCGGAAGCAAAAGTCCAGCAGCATCAAATTCCCACCCGTTTGAAGCCAAAAACCAGGACACCAACCCACACCTTTGGATGCTTTGGTAGGTTTGAAAACGCCCTCAAGAGTTTGGGTGACTGCTACACCCACGTGGCATGTGGAATGCAAGCAGCCAAGAGGTGTGGGTGTGGTGAGCAGGTGTTGCACAGCTGGTTTAGCACAGCTTTCAATTCCGGCCCCAGCCACAACCTCAGACATCCCCAAACTGAGCATGATGCAGACATGTAAAGTATGTCTGAAAACACCATCAGTCCCTCTGTTCTCCTTCCCTCTCTCTCCACCTCCAAACCTGCAGAGAAGTTGCTGTTTCCAGGGGCCTCTGGGTTATGTCCAGGCCAAACAGTCCCAGAGGACCAATGGGCTGTCCCAGCTTATTAAGGACGTTGATTTAAATGAATGCCATGGAATCCCAGAGTATGCTGAGTTAGAAGGGACCCACAAGGATCCTCCAGTCCAACCCTTAGCACTGCACAGGACCATTCCCAGGAGTCACATCCTGTGCCCCAGAGCGTCATCCAAACCCTCCTGGAGCTCTGGCAGCCTTGGGGCTGTGCCCACTGCCCTGGGGAGCCTGGTCAGTGCCCACCACCCTCTGCGGGAAGAGCCTCTTTCTAATATCCAACCTGACCCTGCCCTGACACACCTTCAGACCATTCCCTGGGTGCTGTCCCTGCTCCCACAGGGCAGAGCTCAGTTCCTGCCCCTCTTCTGCCCCTGCTGAGGATGTTGTACCTGCACTGAGGTCTCCCCTCAGTCTCCTCTTCTCCAGCTGAACACACCAATTGCCCTCAGTGTCCTCACACGCTGCCCCTCCAGGCCCTGAACCATCTTTGTGTCCCTCCTTTGGACACTCTCTAGTGTCTTTTCTACACTGTGTCACCCCAAACTGTCCCACTGTTGCAGGTGAGGCCACCCCAGTGCAGAGCAGAGTGGGACAATCCCCTCCCTCACCCAGTGGTGCTGGGCCTGATGCCCCCCAGGACAGGGATGTCCCTCCTGGCTGCCAGGGCACTGCTGGCTCCTTCAACTTGCCATTGACCCCCAGGGCCCTTTCCTGGCACTGCTTTCCAGCACCTCATTCCCAATCTGTCTGTACAATGTTCTGGAGAGGGCTGGAGGTGGCTGGAGGTGCTGAACAGCAACGTGATAACCATGAATTATTTGTCAACACCTCCCAAGAGCTGGTGATGGCAACGGTGAAAGGAGGAACCACCCCACGGAGCTGAATTGATGGTGCAGATGGTTTGTGGTTAATAGCAGGAGTGGGGGCTGCAGTCACATCCCTCCAGCCCATGGGATGTTGGGGAGGGGGAACCCTACAAGGACTCTTGGAGGAGGATGTTCAGGTTTACATGGGGCAGGCCTGAGCCAAATGGGCTTTTCAGTCAAACATCTGCCCACAGCTGTGTGACTTGGCACAGGAGACAACCAGAGGCTGGGCCCTGCCCACCTCCCTGGCTCCCCCAAGCTGGGAGCAAACGGGACAGGGTGAAAGGTGGGACCTACCAGCGCCCCACTGCTGAGGAGGATCATGAAGACGATGAAGGTCTCGAACCAGTCGTGCTCCACGATGCGGAAACAGGTCTTCCGGATGTTCCACCATATCCTCCCCTTCTCGCTGGTGATGTCCACGTAGAGGCAGGGAAACCTCTTCACACAGCCTGGGGGTGGGACACAGAGCTGGGGGCCACCTCTTGGCCAGGGTGTTTCCACCAATGAGACACTATTCACAGTTTTAGTGGTGTTTTAAACCCTCCCTGGTGGAGGTTGGAACAGGATCCTGCTGGGCTTAGGTGGGATGGGACAGGGGAGACCCATGGGGATCATCTTCATGGTACTACAGGGGCATTTGGAGTTTGGGCTGAGCTCAGTGAGCCTGGGGGTCCTTATGCTGCAGGAATGGCCCCTCCACACCCACCTGCCCCTTTCCACAGGGTCTCCTGCCCTTCTTGGTCCCTCACCTTCGGTGAAACACTCCTCGGGCTCGTTGCCCTCCTCGGCCACTTCTGCCACCTCCTCCTCCTCGGGGGCGGGGGGTTTGTAATCCACGGTGCTGCACAGGGAGGATCCATCATCGCTGTAGAGGGGCTTCTGCAGAGGGAGAGGAGGGTTCAGGGTGGGCTGCCCTGCAAAGGGGACACTCCTGGGCTTTGGCTGCCTCCAGTCACCCTCCTCCTGCCCCAGAGAGACCAGGCAGTGCCGGGAGGGCTGGGTGGGACCTCCTGGCTTAGAGGGTGCTCCAAGTCCCTCTCCTATGGAAACACAACCCACAGTAAAGCTGCTGAATTGTCCAGGGCTCCAAACCTTGGAGGGTTGTTGGTACCTGAGCTTGCACAAGCTTCACTTTCATCCAGGTTCAGAGAAGCGAAAGCTCCCCTGACTCCAGCCTTCCTCCCAGCACAGCAGATCCATGTCCCATCCACTTGTACCATCACCTCAGGCTGATTTGCTCACCCTCTCCTCCTCCTCTGCATGTCCCCATCCAGGAATTCCTCTGCCAAACCCTCTTTGGTGCAATGAGACCTGCAGAAACCTAAGAAGCCACCGTGGCACTTCTCTCACATCCTGCCGGCTTGGCTCGTGCCGAAGGGCCCTTTGCCTGAGGTTCACCCAAGTTCAAAACCTGCATCCCAAATGCCTCTCTCCAGCTCCATCCTGCTCCACAGCTCAGCTTGGCTGACTTCCCAGATACCACTCAGCAAGGCCCAGAGGGGCTGATAACAAGAGAAAACCTTGGCAAGCCCCTGGGATTCTTTTCTCCTTTTTTTTTTTCCTGGCTTTTCGAGAAGACCTTGAATAAAGAGCAGATCCCCAGCCCTGTCTGTCCTACCAGGGAGCAACAGGAAGCAGAAGATCTCAAACACAGGACAGTGTTGGCTTGCATGGGAAGGAGAAAATCCTGCCCCGAGGCTGCTCATGCTTTTGGTAGTGTTTAAAGGAGCTGCTCCATCCTCCAAAAACCAGGGAAGAGCCCCCGGAGTGAAGTGAGGCACCATCATTGCTGCAGGTTCAGGGGCCACAGCCACATCTCCGCGAGAAGATGTTGCTTTGAGGGACCCTTTGGGGACACACAGGACACAGTGGTGGGGGTGGCAGGAGCTGTCAGCTGGTGGCTCTCCAGGATCAGTGGGACCACCCTCTGCCGAGGCTGGAGGAGGGGAAAGGAGGGACAGGGGGATTAGGAGGCCTTGGCACAGAGCCAGGCAAGATGTGACCCTGGGGAAGGACACACAGGAACCATCTGCCTTCACGACAAGTCTTGCAAAGGGATGAGTTGGGGACAAAGCAGAGCAGCCAGCCTGGAGATGGGGGAAAGGTGTCCAAGACGCACTTGGACAGCTCATGGAACTCAGGAGCTCTGTGGCTCTGTGGTTGGTGGTCAGGGCAGATCCTGTTGGATGGGGACAGGGATAACTGTGCTGGTCCCATGGCAAGAGCCCCCAAACTCCATCCCTGAGGACTCCTGAGCCTCCCTGTGCCCCCCAAACCAGGAGTTTGCACAATAATTTCCATCAGACACCTGGTAGGGCACCTCCAGCCTGGCTGGGGGTTTCCACCCAAATCCAGGGCTTTTGACATCCCTGCCAGCACTGAGCATTGGCATTCCTGTGACTCCCACAATACACAGCAGTTCAAATCATGGAATTGTGCAGGTTGGAAAAGCCCTTTGAGATCATCGAGCCCACCCATCCCCCAGCACTGCCAAAGCCACCACTAACCCAGGTCCCCAAGTGCCACATCCACATGGCTTTTAAATCCCCCCAGGGATGGTGACTCCAATCCCTAGGCAGTCTGTGCCAGGGCTGGAATGCTCTTTCTGTTGTGAAATTTTCCCTGATGTCCCACCTCAACCTTCCCTGGCACACCTCGAGGCAGTTTCCCCTTGTCCTGTCCCTTGTTCCCTGGAGCAGAGCCCGACCCACCCGCCTCCCCCCTCCTGTCAGGGAGTTGGAAAGAGCAAGAAAATCCCCCTTGAGCTCCCTTTTCTCCAGGCTGAGCCCTCCCAGCTCCCTCAGCTCCACTGACAATGTCCCTGTGAAGCACCACAGCCCAGAACATTCCAGGAGACATCACCCTGCCCAGCAGGATGGGACCCCCAGGGAAAAGCCCCCCAGGAAGAGCCCTGAGCCCCTGCACTGATTCTGCAGAGCCGCAGCCCAGCCTGTCCCCTCCTCACTGCTTTGAGCTGCAAAAATGAATCAACCATAAGATACAAAAGAGCTCGAGCAGAGCAGCTGCGATGATCGTGCAGCTGAAAAACATCTTTGCCTGGCAAAGTTGCTGCTCTGGAAGGGAGGGAACATTTATCAGCATTTTCTGAGCAGCCCGTGCAGAGAAACCCGCCGGTTTTCGCTGCTCACGGGGGGCTGTCCCCGGTGCCGGGCGGTGTGCGGGGCTTTGGCTCCACCTGGAGCTGATCTCGGGATGTGAACACACCCGGCTGGCACCGTAGAGACCCTCCCCAGGGACCAGCTCAGGGCGGCCACCCGTTAACATCTGATTTCTAATTACCATTTCACCTTATATATACACAGGTTGAGAGCTGGGGGGGGGCACCTGGACAAGAGAAGCTCCAGGGGCACCTGAGAGCTCCTCCCGGTGCCTAAAGGGGCTCCAGGAGAGCTGGAGAGGGACTGGGGACAAGGCATGGAGGGACAGGACACAGGGAATGGCTTCCCACTGCCAGAGGGCAGGGATAGGTGGGATATTGGGAAGGAATTCCTGTCTGGGAGGGTGGGCAGGCCCTGGCACAGGTGCCCAGAGAAGCTGTGGCTGCCCCAGCGCTGGGAGTGTCCCAGGCCAGGTTGGACAGGGCTTGGAGCAGCCTGGGCTGGTGGGAGGTGTCCCTGCCCATGGCAGGGGTGGCACTGGGTGGCCTTCCAGGCTCCTTCCAACCCAAACCATTCCATGATTCTATTGTAAGTGCCAGCCCTTTGCCCACCCTGCCCACTTGGGTGGGGCCCCCTTGGCTTTCATCTTGCTTTGGATGAATTTAGGCACCAAACCCAGCAGGAATGATGGGCTGAATTGGTATTTAGTGGTTGAGAGATGCCATTTGCCACGTGCTGAGCAGCCAGGGGTGGCTCTCCAATCTCTCTGTGCAGGGTGTTGGGGCAGGTGCCATCAGCTGAACACACCCCCTAAACCACACCATGCCAGGACATGTCCAACAGCTGCATGAGGGGGTTTTCCTTCAGCTGCTCAGAAGCACATCCTGGTGGTGGCAAACTGAGTTTCCTGGGGACTCCACAGCCCAGGCTGGATGTCCCTGTGGTGGCCAGGTTGGCATTAGCCTTGTGGTGGTGGCAAACTGAGTTTCCTGGGGACTCCACAGCCCAGGCTGGATGTTCCTATGGTGGCCAGGTTGGCATTAGCATCACAGGGGATTAATGCTGTGGGACTGGAGTTGCAGCAGGAAAAATCTTGGGGGAAATACCAAGTCTCAGCCCTCCTACTGAAACCAATAAAGGCAATGGCAGCCCTAACCCCACCTTGCCCCTTCCAATATGTCCCCTCTGAGTGTGGCTTGGCAGATGAGTCACAAGGGGTCACAGCCAGCCACCACCTTTCCTCCTGTCCCTCTCCTGCAGTTCCAACTGCTGCAAACGCTCCTTTTCCAGCTAAAACTAAAGCATCAGGATTGTCCCCTATTTTTGCAAAGCCAGGTCCTTGTCACTGCACTGAGCTGTGAGGATCCTGCAGATCAGGAGGGAGGGGAATGGCTCCAGGGTTTTGGGAGCTTGGCTTCATTCTCCAGCCCTTCCTGGGCTCCCTGTGCAGTCACATCCAGGTGCTCAGCAGCACCATGCTGCCTTCTGCCCTGGCACACAGCAGGACTAGCTGGGACAGAGCTTCCCAGAGGCCCTTCAGCTCCATCTCCAGTCATGACAAACTTCATATCAGAGCTGTTCTGTTATTCACACAAACCCCTTCCCAGAGTGATGCAGCTGCTCCTCTCCCACCACAGCACCCCCAACCTCCCCATGGTTCCCCAGGGCCTCGGGGTGAGCAGCAATTTCCCACCAGACCATCACCCTCCTTTCTGTGCCTGCTCTTCATGAGTTTCTTGTCTCACATCCCCCTGCCACCCTCGCAGGGAGGTGACCAGTGTCCCATGAGCCCCAGCAGTCCCTTCCACACCTCAGTGCTGACCTCAGCTGTCCTGTCAGCTCTGGATCCAACCTGCATCGCTTCATGTTCACTCCTGCTAAGCTCCTCCATCTGGTTTCATGCCCCGCTGGTGCTGCTTTCGGAGGCATTAGCAGTGGATCCAATGATAGTGCCATCAGCAGATTTCCTGGCATCAGATTCCTCTGAACATCATTAACCCCAAACTGAGCTCCCTGACCCCTGCACCACCCCTGGGGGCAGTGAGCCCCTCTGGCACTGGCAATAATCCCATAATCTGACCCCAAGTAGGCCAAGCCCCTGTTTAGCCCTGACTCCCCCACTCCAGTTTGCACTGGAAAATGTCAAGTTGGAAAACATCAAGTCTGGTTCCTGCTACACACCATGAAAAAGCTACAATCTAAATCTAAAATCCAAAATTCACAGTCTGTTGCTCTGTAGGTGAAAGATATACAGATATCACAGAATCCCAGACTATTCTGAGTTGGAAGGGACCCACAAAGATCATCGAGTCCAACTCTCAAGTCAGTGGCCCCCACAGGGGATTGAACCCATGACCTTGGCATTATTACAAGCATCTTTCTTTGGACAGCACAGCAAGAACGAGCCACTCCCTGGGTTTGGGCGAAATTTCCACCTGCCTTCCTTACCTTTGTGGTGTCCTCAGTTTCAGACTGGGTGCTGGTCTCCTCGTAGAGATCTGACTCCTCTGAGGCGATGGGGACTTGCACTGTCAGGTTGGGGTTGTTAATGAAGTTCATGTGGTCCAGCTCATCCATGAAAATGTGCTCTTTGCCTGTGATCCCATCCAGGTACCCCGACTTGGGCTCCTGGGCGGTGTCCACGTGGTTTAGCACAGAGTTGTCCCTCTTGCTGGGCTCCTGCTCTTCCTCTGGGGCCACCTTCTTGCCCTTCCAGAGCCTGCGGAGGAGGGTGAGGAGGAAGGTCTTGGCGAAGTCGATGCCGCGGGTGATCCTGCCGATGGCGATCTGCAGGTTGTTCATCTCGCCGTCGTCGTCCGACGCCGCCAGGCTGTCAGCGCTGAAGGAGCTCAGCAGCAGAGCCAAGAACAGGTTCAGCACCTGGGGAGGGGAACAAAAACACCAGCCCTGATGTCCAGGCTGGAGCAGCAGGGACCACCCGTGGTTGTGGAGAAACCCCTTAACCAAGCATGTTGTGGGCTCTGTGCTCCCCCCACCCAGCCCTGGGGGACTGCAGAGATGCCAACCCCATCTCCTGGAGGACGTGGACATGCTCCTCCTCACTCCCCCTTGGGTTCTGATGCCCTCAGTGTCACCCCCAGCTGCCTGGGTCCTGCTGATCCAGTTGGAAGTGATACCAGCCACGGCTTCAGCCCCTCTTGATCCAGCTCCCATGTGGATCCATCACTGTGCCCCTCCCTTTGGTCTCCTGGTGCTCTTGGCCTGGCTGGTCCCCAGGTGGGACTCCTCAAGCCTATGGTGCTTCTCCTCACCACCCCCACGGATGCAACTCAGCTCTGTTGGGGATGCCCCATCCCTGGAAGTGTCCAAGGCCAGGTTGGACAGGGCTTGGAGCAACCTGGGCAGGTGGGAGGTGTCCCTGCCCATGGCAGAGGGTGGGACTGGATGATCCTTAAAGTCCCTTCCAACCCAAACCAGCCTGGAGTTCTGTGTTTCTACCATTATGTCCTTTCTCTCCCCACCAAGAAGCCTCCAGCTTGTTGTCCTCCTGGCTACAACTCTTCCTTCTCCTCTTCCCTGCCTCTGGTAGCTCAGATGCCCAGCAGGCTCCTGAGGGTCTCCAACCCCCCAGTGCCACAGAGGAGCCTGAGCCCCAGCTGTAACCTCATCCCTGTCTCCCAGAGACTGCTCTGCTCCATCAAAGTGGTATTTCATCTCAGCACGGCTCAGCTCATGGGGTGCAAATGCTCAGTATAACTCCAGCAAGGAGAGGCACAGACTCTGCTGCTTCCTTGACATCTCTCCTACTTCCCCATGCCCAAAACGTGACTGGACCTCTGCACAGCCTGGCCTGGCACAGTTTGACTCCCTGCATGCCAGAACCCTGGGGCAGCTCACGAGAAGAGGAGTGGGACAGGCACCTCTGCACCCAGCAGCGCTGGCCCAGCCCACAGCTGTTGATGTTTGTGCCCTGTTGTGCCAGCAGCGTATCTGAGCCGGGAATTAGCTGCTATCCAAGGTCACTGCTGCTTTCACAAGGCTCATACCATGTGCCTTAAACCTCGTCTTTAAATAAATCCCCACGGGCCCAGCAGTTTAACGATTACGTTAAGCACCAATTACAGCTAATAGCTGCCCTTGGCTTTGTTGGACAGGAGTCCCTTACCTTGTCACCCGACTGACTTCCTCCCTTTTCCCTTAATAACCCCAAAGGAAATGCTCAAAGTGTCACCAACAGTAAAGGACGAGCCACCGTCACCTTATTCCTCCCGCAGGGGAAGCGCAGAGAAACACACACCTCCCTGCAGGGGGACACTTGGGAGGCTCTGGGACACGCTCCAGGGCTCGGAAATACCTGAGACACGGCCAGGAGAGCCTGGCAGAGAGGGTGAGGATGGCAGAGACGGCTCTGTACGTGTCTGTGCTCCATGTTTCCCTGCTTTGCTGTAAACAGACCCCGTGCAGCAGCACAGAGCGTGGCAGGAGCTGCCAGAGCGTGTCCTGAGCGCTGAGGTGCCATGCAGGGAGGGCACACCTGCACCTCTGGCAGGGCTGGTGCTGGTCCCCACCAGTTGCAAATCAAGCTGCTCCCCTGTCTTCTCCAGGAGAGTGTCCTGGAGGGGTGGGTGGGCTGTCCCACTCCAAAAACAGGCTCCATAAAGGAAGTTTCCAGAGCCCCAGCTGTGACTCCCAGTCTCCTGCGCTCTCTGCAGATGGTTCTGGAGAGGCTCCAGCTGCTCATGGGTGATTTTCAGCCTCATTCAGCATCACAATCCAAATGAATGGGTTGCCCTCCAAAGGTGGCATCACAAACCATTGCTGACTGGTGGGTGATGGGCAGCCCGGGGGTAGGGGGGCACAGAACTGCTCCCCTCGTCTGCCCAGCACCGCTCACAGACCCCAGAACACCTCGGGGCGAGATCTGTCCTGCTCTGGGGACCAGTTCAAAGCTCCAAATGCCTCTCATGAGCCAGGACAGCCAAGCAGCACCCAAATCCCACCTTTCTGCCCTCGCACTGGGACACCCCAAGCTACCCAGTCCCTTTCCCAAGCCATGGGGTGCTCTGCCTTTCTCCCTGGGGCTCCTTTCACCCCTCCGGAGGGCTGTGCCAGCCGCCCTGGGGTCGGAGGCGTCAGCAGCTCCGCGGGCAGATAGTTTTACAAAGCGAATTCCAAAAGGCTTACACAACCCCGGCAAGTAACAGGAGCGAGTCGGGCAGGCGGCGCTTCCCTCCCCTGCCCTGCTCCTCAAGGAGGGAGAGCAGGGCCCACGCAGGCTGCAAAACAAGCTTCAAAGCTGCCAGCGAGCGGGTTACCAAGTTTAGAAAGGATTTCACGCTCGCCTGGAACTTGCAAACCTGCAGGACAGGCAGTGAGCAGCTTGGGTTAGCATGGAGGGCGGTGGGCAGCGATGGGATGAGGAGCAGGAGGTCACCAGGAACTGGGGAAGGAGGTGCAGAGGGGTTGTGCATCACCAGAGTCCTCCTGGGCTGGGGGGTGAGCTGGGGATGTTGGGGATCTGCAAGAGCCTTGAGCAGGGGCTGCTGCCAAAAGCACCCGGAGAAAAAGGCCAGCCCTGTGATGGGCTGGATAGAACACTGACCCCATCCCTCATTGCAGGAGAGAGAGGAGAGGAAAGCCTGAAAAGCCAAGTGGAGAAGAGAGGGCAGCTCGAAGCTGAGCTCTGTTGTGTCCTGGAGTTTCTCCTGCCTCTGCCTCTGTCTTGTTCTCCGTGCCCCAGTTTCCCCTTCAGTTCCTGATGTGGTTTCAGCTGAAGGTCCCTCAGAAATCACTTCTCACCCTGTTTCACACAGAGCTGACACACAGAGTGTCCCACCAGGCCCACGAGGGGAGGTGGAGCCCCACACCAGTGCTCCTGTCCAGCTCCAACCAGCCCTGTAGTCGAGCTGAGCTGCACCAGGGGAGGTTTAGGCTGGACATTAGGAAGAAGTTCTATACAGAGGAGCCATTGGGCACTGGAAGGGGCTCCCCAGCGAGGTGGTGGAGTCACCATCCCTGAAGGTGTTTAAGAAAAGACTGGATGTGTCTGGTTGACAAGGTGGTGCTGGGTTGGACTGGGTGATCTCAGAGGTCTTTTCCAACCTCAGTGATTCTGTGATTCTCTCCCCACCCCACAACACCCCCTGCCCTTGCCCCCCACCTTCCAGCAAGGGTCCAACCCAGCTCCCAGACTCACCACAAGGTTCCCAATGACCATGACCATCATGAAGACAATGAGGCACATGGTCTGGCCGGCCACCTCCATGCAGTCCCACATGGTCTCGATCCACTCCCCGCAGAGGATGCGAAAGACGATGAGGAAGGAGTGGAAGAAGTCGTGCATGTGCCAGCGGGGCAGAGTGCAGTCCACCGAGATCTTGCACACGCACTCGGTGTAGCTCTTCCCGAAGAGCTGCATCCCCACCACAGCGAAGATGAAGACGATAATGGCCAGCACCAGTGTGAGGTTGCCCAGGGCACCCACGGAGTTGCCGATGATCTTGATGAGCATGTTGAGGGTGGGCCAGGACTTGGCGAGCTTGAAGACCCTCGCCTGTGGGGAGCAAGGAGATCAACTCAGTTGGTTAAAACTTGGTTGTAGTAATGCCAAGGTCAGGGGTTCAATCCCCTGTGTGGGCCATTGACTTAAGGGTTGGACTTGAAGGGACTGGAACACAAGTGCTGTGGGGAGAGGCTGAGGGAGCTGGGGGTGTTTGTGCTGGAGAAGAGGAGGCTGAGAGGTNGGAGTGGATTCCCCATGCCTGGAGGTTTTTCAAGTGAGCTTGGCCGTGGCACTGAGTGCCATGATCTGGTGACGAGACTGGAGTTGGCCCAAGGGTTGGACTTGATGATCTGGGAGGTCTTTTCCAACCCAATCCATTCTGTGATTCTGTGATTCTATGATCCTTGTGGGTCCCTTCCAGCCCTGAATAGTCTGTGATTCTGTGATTCTGAGGTGTTGGTTTGGGTGGGGCTGTCACTGTCACAAGGTGTCAGCAAGGCTGTGATGCTGCAATCAGACCTTCATGTGGCTGAACATGCCAAGTGCCCTCAGTGTCCTCACACACTTCCCCTCCAGGCCCTTCCCCATCCCCATGATGCCATAGGGGGTTTTGATGTTTTTTTATTTTTTAAATTTTTATAGATTTTAGAAGTCCTGTAACCATAGCAAAGTGTAGATTTAAGTGTAGTAGCATTTCTAACAGCTTAAGTTCAGTGTTTAAGGATTGTAACCTCTATCCCGTATCAATGCCTCAAATTCTTTTAGCTATTTAGACTTCTCTTCAAGGTAGGAGGCTGAAGAATATCAGAAGGCCTTCCACACAAAACATAAACAGTGGCAGAATGACCCAGAAGGCAGAACATTGGAAAAGCTCCAGGAGCCCTTTGTGTGCTGAGGAAGATGAAGATGAGGAATGAGGGGCCCCAAATCTCCCCCAGACTCAAATCAGAGGGATTGGGCCTGGGGCAGGACAAGGCTGGACTGAGAGATGTGTAAAGTGGGGATTGGGTGGAAAGTATTATAAAAACCATGGAAATCAGAGTCTGAGCATGTGTGTTGATGTGTATTCCTGGATGAGCCTTTAATGGGCGCTCATTAAAGCCACTGCTCTCTTATTTTATCTCCTACTAAAAGGGGCTTGGAGTCTTTTTTTCAGAGACCTTTCAGGCAACACCCATGTCATCCTTTGGATTCTCTCCAGTGGTTCAATCTCTTCCTTCCATTGTGTCCCCCCAAACTACCCCAACATTGCAGGTGAGTGCAGAGCAGAGCAGGACAATGCCTTCCCTCACCCAGAGATGCTGGGCCTGGTGGTGGTGTTCAATGCTCTGGGAAGAGCACAAACCCTGACTTTCCTAAATATTCAGCTTGACTCTCAGTGTTATCTTGAGCAGGGGACACGTTGGTGACCACCATAAAGGATTCTGGATGAGCCATCTCCACCCTGGTGCCCACGACCCTCAGGCACTCAGAGCCCCCCCGGCACGTACCAAGCGGAAGGAGCGGAGCACGGAGAGCCCTTGCACGTTGGCCAAGCCCAGCTCCACCAGGCTCAGGGTGACGATGATGCTGTCAAAGATGTTCCAGCCCTGCTGGAAATACTCATAGGGATCCAGAGCAATCAGCTTCAGGACCATCTCTGCCGTGAAGATCCCTGTAAAGACCTGTGGGAAGCAGCACCTTGTCACTTTGGTGGAGAGGTCAGGGTGGGAAACACCTCCCTTTTGTGCTGTATTTTCAAAGCCACACCTTGAGTGTTGTGTTGAGTTGTGGGCCCCTGAGTTGAGGCAAGAGATTGAGGGGCTGGAGCGGGGCCAGAGAATAGCAAGGAGGCTGGAGAAGGGAGTGGAGCACAAGTGCTGTGGGGAGAGGCTGAGGGAGCTGGGGGTGTTTGTGCTGGAGAAGAGGAGGCTGAGAGGTGACCTCAGCACTGTCTGGAAGTGCCACATCAGGGAAGTTGTGGCCAGCTGGGGGTTGGTCTCTTCTCCCGTTGAGTTCACAGTTGGACAACAGGGCACAGGCTGAAGCTCTGCC
>VWZD01011014.1:47187-65066 GCA_013396695.1 Sakesphorus luctuosus
CGTGGCCAGCAGGCCCAGGGCAGTGAGCCTTCCCCTGGCCTCTGTATTTTCAAAGCCACACCTTGAGTGTTGTGTTGAGTTGTGGGCCCCTGAGTTGAGGCAAGAGATTGAGGGGCTGGAGCGGGGCCAGAGAATAGCAAGGAGGCTGGAGAAGGGAGTGGAGCACAAGTGCTGTGGGGAGAGGCTGAGGGAGCTGGGGGTGTTTGTGCTGGAGAAGAGGAGGCTGAGAGGTGACCTCAGCACTACTGGAAGGGATGTTGTAGCCTGGTGGGGGTTGGTCTCTTCTCCCAGGCACTCAGCAATAGGACAAGGGGGCACGGGGGGCTCAAGCTCTGCCAGGGGAAATTGAAGTTGGAGATGAGGGAGAAATTCTTTGCAGAGAGAGTGCTCAGGCATTGGAATGGACTGCCCAGAGAGGGGGTGGATTCCCCATCCCTGGAGGTTTTTAAGATGAGCTTGGCCGTGGCACTGAGTGCCATGATCTGGTGATCACAGTGGGGTTGGATCAAGGGTTGGACTTGATGATCTCAGAGGTCTCTTCCAACCCAGCTGATTCTGTGATTCTATGATTCTATTTTACCCCTTTAGGTCCAGTCTCAGGTGGGACCAAGCTCCCCAGCTGCTGCCCAGTGTGGCTGCTGAAGCCAGACTGGGAGTGCTGTTGAGCCATTGCTTCTGGAGGGACACAAAAGTGTGTGTTGGCAGGTGGAAATTAAACATAAAGGTGTCATTGGCAGAGGGACCCCTTTTGAATGTGTGGTGAGTCACAGATGTCCAGCACTGGGAACTGGGCTGCTGCTGGGCCAGCCCTGCCCCTCCCTGAGCCCTGTGACAGCTGATGTGGATTTTACACATTACTCCTTCCCTGGGACTACAACAGCTCTGTGAATTATCACGTTACTCCAGAGAGGGCTCAGCGATGTGACAATTACCAGCCCTGATGCAATTCCATGACACAGCATGTGCGGAGGGGCCCGGGGGTGGCAGATTTTCCCTGGATGTGGATGGTCTTGGGACACACTGGGCTGGGAGGAGGGGCTGCAGGGAGTCTCCTGCTCCAGCATCCCACGGGATGATCCTCATGTGCTCCTTGCGTGCCAGCCCACAAATGTCCCCTGCTCTGTTCCTGCTCCAGCATCCCAGGGGACAGTCCCCACATGCCCTTTGAATGCCACTCCACAAATGTCCCCTGTCCTGTTCCTGCTCCAGCATCCCAGGGGACAGTCCCCACATGCCCTTTGAATGCCACTCCACAAATGTCCCCTGTCCTGTTCCTGCTCCAGCATCCCAGGGGACAGTCCCCACATGCCCTTTGAATGCCAGCCCGCAAATGCCCCTTGTCCTGCTGCTGCCAGCTGATCCCTGTTCTTGTCCTTTCAGCCTGCCTGAGACAGGCAGCAGCACCGCAGCTTTAATCTCTGGCACAGACAGGAAATCTGGGGGGAAACCACGGGAGCTGCTGCCAGGCTGGCCATCCCTACCTGGCCCTTTCCCAGCAAACCATCCCCAGCCAGAACGGGCTGCTGGCCCGAGGGAAGGGCGGGAGCCTCCCTGCAGCGGGACCGTGCCTTGAGCACCAGCCCATTAGTCCCCTTGTATTTCCTGACTGAAACCAGAGACAAAGCAGAAATGTGCTGCGCGGCATCCTGCCCGCCCGGGCACAGGCACTGGCATCTGTCACTCCAGGGCTTGTACTCAGAGAGGTCTCAGCGAGTGCTGGAGCAGTGCAAGGTGAGAGGAGAAGAGATGGGAGCTCTCCCATCCCTTAATGAATTTCCCACTACTCCCAGTGGCCTCCTGGACTGGTCCCACCAGCAAATTCCATCCAGCTCTGAGCAGGAGCAGCCACAGCTGGGTGCTCAATACACCTATAAAGTCAGACTAGCTCAGCTTTGCAGTGATTTCACTGGGAAAAACCCTGATTATTGTTATTTTTAGTGCTGCCTGCTCAGTGGGGACCTGTCTGCTCCCACAAGCTGGAGTGCCCCCTCCTCTGCCCTGTGGCCACCCAGCATCAGGAGGACACCGTTGTGTCAGTCAGGACTGGCAAAAGGTTGTTCCTGACCCTGTGTGGTGATGTAGAGGATGGCTCAGAACAGCTCTGCAGAGCCGTGGCCACACTGGGGATGCACCAAACCAGGCAGAGGCTGCAGCAGGAGGGGAGCAGGGAATGGTGGATCCCACCCCCACCTCAGCTCCCTTCACCTGGACCATCCAGGAGTCCAGCCCTGCCCAGGGATGCTGTGGTCAGACCCCTGCAGTGCTTTCTCAGGGATGTTTTTCCAGGCAGGAATCCGCACTGGTTGAGTGTCACAGCAGGAGCAGAGGGGGGATCTGTCCACCAGGGTGGGAGATGGGGCTGCTGTGGCTCTAAAGGGAAGGGTGGAGTGCCCAGAGCTGCCTACCAGGTTCCCCACGCTCAGCACATTCTCAAACTCCTCTGTCATGGGGTAATGCTCCATGGCCATGAAGACTGTGTTGAGCACGATGCAGATGGTGATCCCCAGGTCCACAAAGGGGTCCATCACCAACATCTTGACAAACTCCTTCAGCTTCACCCATGGAGTACAGCAATTCCAGACCAGGAATGTGTGGGCAAATTTGTACCACCAGGATGGGCACTTCTGGTGGGCTTCCTCCAGCTCTGAGGGCAGGAAAGGAAAATGGCATCAGTGCAGGACTGTCCTGTCCTCACCCTGGTGGCCAAGTGCTGACCCACTAGAAGTGACTTCTGATGTCCTGAACCAGCCCTAGACCAGCTGTGAGTTTCATGTGGGGACTGAAAGGAGGAGCCTTGCCATGCCCACACACAGAGAGGTTGCAGACTTTACCCTACAAACCAGAGAGGGATGGAAAGGCAGATCAGTCCAATCCTGCGTGTCCAATCCTGCTCTCAGCCCCTGGGCAAAATGTGAGGTGTCCCTGCCATGCTGAGGTTGCAGGGACATCCAAAGGAACTGCTCTGGGGTGGCCAGAGGGTTTGGTGCTGATTCCAAGGCAGGAGAGAACCTGTGGTTGCTGAAGTTATGATATCTTTTGCTGAAGTTGAGACAGCAGCTCATGGGAAGCTGCTCAACAGCTCCCACTTGGCTCTGGAGATTTTTCTAATCAATTGTAATCCCATTAAATTGTGTGAGATTTTGGATTATTGCCTCCAGGCATCATCCAAGTGAGCTGGGATGAAAAGCCTTGCTTGGGCATCACTGCAGTGCCCTGACCCTGTACCAGGCCCAGAGTCATCCCTTGCCTGGGGCTGGAGATTTGGGACAGCCACTACCACCAACCACACCCACCAACACACCCCAGGGTGCCCCAAGCCCTCCCCCAGGCTGGGGGGGATGTACCTTCCACAGCGTTGGAGATGACACTGATGGCACTTCCCACCCTCTTCTCGAGCCCTGGCCCGTCTTGGTTGCCCACAGTGAGGTGGTTGTGGTCTGGTTTCTCTGCATCAAAGGTTGGGTTGAACTAGAAGGAGAGGAGAGAGGATGCAGAGAGAGAGACAGGGCAGGGATTATAAAGGGTATTGTGTGGAGAGACCTCAAAGTGCAAGGTGGGAGCCCCAGGTGGGCTGAAGGCTCGTAGGACCCAACCCACAACGAGCTGGGCACAAGCCTGTCCTTGCAGGGGGTTTATCAGGGTGGGCACCCTCAGGGGATGGCAGAGACAGAGCCAAGCACGTACATCGATCACCGTATCGGATCTCTGCAGTGTGATCTTGGGGATCACTTGCCCATTGCAGTCCTTTGCCTTGTCCTGGTCACTGTTGAGGTCCGAGTCGTGCTCCTTCTGCTCCTTCTGGGCCACGCTGCTGGGCAGGGAATCGCTGCTGGAGTGACTGTCCTGCAACTGCACAGCCCATGGCCCCATCACCCACCTGGCCACAGCCCCTGGGATCATCCCACCATGGGCACCAGGCTGTGGAGGGGGTGGGATAATCCCTTCCATCCCTGGGAGTGTCCCAGGCCAGGCTGGACAGGGCTTGGAGCACCCTGGGCTGGTGGGAGGTGTCCCTGCCCATGGCAGGGGTGGCACTGGATGGGATTTAAAGTCCTCTCCAACCCAAACCATTCTGGATCCTACACCACTTTGGAGCAGCTCATCAGCAGTTCCAAACCTTTCCCTTTCACTTGCACTGAGCTCTCTGCACAGCTCAATTAAGTCTCTCCAGATTTGGTCAGGGAGAATAATTTATAAGGACCAAACTACACAAACCTTCTCAGTTCTGTCTTGCAGGAAAGTTTCACCTTTGAAACACACTCTCATCGCAAAGGGGAAAGAAGAAAAATCTTCAAGGCTCTTGCTGAAGTTTGATCTCCTGGATTTTTGGACTTGTACTGAATTTATGAGTGTCTGAGTCAAAATTTGATTTATTTTTCCCCCAATGTTGTATTATTGTGTTTCCATTGCAGTGAAATTATTTCTTTTCTATTTTTTTTTTGCTTCTCCTTTTTCTTTCCTACAGTGCTATTAACATTGGAAGTTTGCCAAACCCTAAGGATGCCACACAGAGGTGGAAACATCTCTATTCCCACTGCACATTGCTGAGATCCAACAGTTTCCACGCTCAGTCTTGGGGTATTAAATAGATCTGATCCCCCATTTCTCGTAGGGGCTCTGCCCTCCCACTCAGCCTTATTCCCTCTGTCTTTTTTAGTCTCTCTGTGTGACTATAAAGGAATAACCTCCCTTAATAAAGCCTTTGGGCGACTCCTGGTTAATTTGCTCAGCCTGCCCCCCCAGCCCTGGAGTCCCTGCCTGGCTCAGCCCCATCCTGCAAACAGCAGCAGCCAGATAAGAACCAGCCACTTCCTCAGAGGATGTTGTGGCTCAGCACAGATAAGAGCAGGGGGGAGGCTCTAGAGACAGTCAGACGTTGTTCTGTGTCTCTGCACGAAAAGGGAGTTGGTGTTTTGCCCAAACTAACAGATTTGCAGGGATGGCTCCTGTGGGTTTTGCTGACATGGAGCAAAATGATGATTAGAGATGGAAGATGGGCTGCAGTATCAGACATCACAGAGGGGTTTGGCCATGTTTTTAGAGGCACAGTGTGCTGAAAACACACTCCCAAGGACCAAAAAGGGGGTAAGGTAACACCCTGGGATAGAATGGAGCAAATAGCTCTTGGCCAGATCATGATTTGCCAAGAAAGGTTGGGACAGATGATGCTGGAGGATTCTTCCAACCTGGCATTTATGGACTCCCAGAATGGTTTGGGGAAGGACCTTAAAGTCCATCTATTTCCAACCCTCCTGCAATGAGCAGTGACACTTTCCACCATACCAGATTTCCTTGGCTCCCATGAGGGCACCAGAACTTCCCTGGTGACACTCAGGGTCTCTCAAGCCCTTTCTTCTGTCTCCAGGCCAAAGCAAATGGTTTGCAAACACATTTAGCTTTGCTGCAGCTGCTCCATCTTCCCTGAGTGCCTCCCTGGCACCCTGAGGGCCCCGTGCCCGAGCTCCCTGCCAGGATTCCTTCTCCTGATGTGTTCCAGGGAGATTCATTGTTGGTTCTGGTGCCTTGTCCCTCACCTCCTCCTTTCAAACAACACCACCCCTCTGTGCTGCACTTCTGCTGCCTCCCTGTGCTGGGATTTGGATATGGGAATTAAATCTTTTCAGCCTTTTTCTTCCCCCACAGGATTGTATCTCAACTTTCTGATTCAGCTGTTACCCACAAAATAATTACTCAATTATTATCTTTGCTTCCTATGAACCAAATGGGGCCCATGCTTGGATTTGACATAAAAAGAGTCACCACCACACTCATTGCTGCCTCCTTTTCCCCCCCTCTGTTCCTAAGACTCCTAATTTTGTCCACACTCTCCACCAACCATCTTTTCTTGCTCCTCTTGTTGCTTCTTCAGCTGCTCCATGAGCTGCTGAAACTCCTCCTCCTTCTGCTGCTCCTCCAGCATCGTGGCATCGTTCTGTTCAGCGTAAGCCATGGCCACCACGGCCAGGATGAGGTTGATGAGGTAGAAGGAACCAAGAAATATGACCACCACGAAGAAGATCATGTAGGTTTTCCCTGCTGCACGAAGAGTCTGTGGGAAGGGAAGGCAGGGCTGTCACAGTCTTGCTTTGGAGATGCTTCCAAGGAGAAGTCCTGCCCTGGGACACCCTCCCAGTTGTGATAGGGAGAAAATGATTCAGCAAACAAAGTGGGGCTGGATTGAGGGTTGGACTTGATGATCTCAGAGGTCTCTTCCAACCCAACTGATTATATAATTCTATGATTCTGTGAAAACATTTTGCTCCCATCTTCCCCAAGGGTTGGTCATTGCCCAGTGGACTTTCCTGCAGTCCATGGCTCTGGGTTAGGAATTGTGGGAAGCAGCCAGGAGTCCCAGCACATCCCTCTGGTTCCCAAGGGTTGTGTGAGCGTGAGTGGAGATGGGACAATATTTCAGCAGTGACTTGTTTTGCTGTAAGGGGCTGATGTCCCTCAGCTCCCAACTTCTCAGATCTCACCCTTGGGCCAAAGAGGTCCTTTTCTGATTCTGGATCTGGGTATAATCCTTTCCAGAGGACACAGGTTGCCTTAGACGTAGATTCTCTTTCACCTGAACAGCCCATGGACCAGGGTGAGGTGGGTTTTGTGGCGTCTCCCTGGAGGATGACTCAGTGAAGGGACAAGTGACCTGGATTCTCCCCCTGACACTCTCCCTCAGCTCAAGCCAGAGATACACTAAATACCCTTACAAATCCCCGTTTTCCATGTCAGAGCTGACAGCACCACTGCAGCCCACCTGGAAAATAAACTTCACTCTCAGAGACCACACACCACCTCTGCTAGTCCTGGTTGGACCCATAACCCAAAGGACAAGGACCCACAAGTTTCCAGTCAATGACTTTTCACCTGTCTTGGACCAGGGGCAGAAACAAAGGGAGCTTTTGCACAAGGATAGAAATGTGGTGCCTACCAGCTGGAAGAGGTTCTCCCAGTAGTCCTGTGTCATGAGGCGGAAGAGGGCCAGGAAGGCCCAGCTGAAGGTGTCGTAGCTGGTGTAGCCGTAGTTGGGGTTCCTCCCTGCCTTCATGCACTCGTACCCCTCGGGGCACTTCCTGCCAAAGGAGCCATGGGGGCAGCTGGGTGAGCCCCCAGACTGCCCCTCTGGCACCCACAGCCAAACCCTCCAGCCCTGGAGAGGTGGGGATGCACTAGGGGGACCCTCCCTGCCAGGCTGAGACTGTTGGAATGCCTGGACCGGTGCCACCTTCCCCAGAGCTGATCCAGGCAGGGTGCCCAGACAGATACCACCTCAGGCTGATACCCCTGGGATGGTCCAATCAATACCCCCTCAGGCTGATGCAGCTGAGATACCTGGACTGATACTCCCCAAAACTGATGCAGCTGAGATACCTGGACTGATATCCCCCCAAAACTGATACAGTTGGAATGCCTGAACTGATACCCCCCAAAACTGATGCAGTTGGGATGTCTGAACTGATACCCCCCAAAACTCATACAGTTGGGATGTCCGAACTGATGCCCCCCAAAACTGATACAGTTGGGATGCCTGGACTGATACCCCCCAAAACTGATACAGCTGAGATGCCTGGACTGATACCACCTTCCCCAAAGCCGGTACCATCAGGATACCCAGACCAAAGTCCCCTCAAGGTGATACAGTCAAGATGCCCAGACTGATACCCCCTCAAGATGATTCCATTAGGATGCTCCAAAAGATGCATCCCCAAACTGATATAGCTGGGCTGCCTGGGCTGATGCCACCTTCCCCAAAGCTGGTACAGTCAGAATGCCCAGACTGATACCCCCTCAAACTGATACCATTGGGATGCTCTGATTGATACCCACTCCAAGCTGATACAGTTGGGATCCCTGGACTGACATCCCCCAAAACTGATAGTTGGGATGCCTGGGCTGATACTCTTCCAGGATGCCTGGATCCATACCCTCTCAAGCTGATACCATGGGGATGCTCCAACTGATACTCCCCTCCAAGCTGATACCATTGGGATGCCCAGACCGATACCCACCTAAGCTGATCCATTTAGGATTCCTGGACCATTCACCTGCAGATCCCCATTCCCAGCCCCAGCCCTGTCCCATCCCAAGCATCAGTGGTCCCACAGGCTGCAGCAGCTCCCTCATCCCCTCCCAGGGATCCAGGGGGGGCCCTCAGCACTCACCCAGCATCGCTGCTGTTCCCACAGAGCAGGGCATCGAGGGCTCCCTCCAGGAAGTAGAAATTGGCTTTGCAGTTGGGGAAAGAGCAAAACATAAGCATAAATAAATATATAAATATAAGCATCAATTTTCAAATTCTTGGTCACAGCTTGCTGTCAGGGAAATTCCTTGAATCCCAGCATTGGACACTGGCTTATCTCTTCTGACTTTGCTGTTTGTGTTGGCACTGGTTCAGAGGGCTCATGGTGGTGTTTCATCAACCCAACAAGATGACTCTCAAGCCCATGAACAGCTTTGGAGATGGCCGAGGTGAGGCCTCCTGGGCAAGTGGGTTAACATGTGGTCAAAGGAGCAGGGCTGGCCTGTTTTCCTGGGAAAAGCAGGACATTCCCAGGGAGCACCAACCACTGGGGATGGCAGAAGTCCCATAAAAGCCTTGGGAAACTGCAATTGCTCCATGACTTCTGCCTTCCTCCTCCTGCTGCCACCCCAACCAAGCCCTCCCTGATGGGGAAGCCCACCCTGCTCACAGACCAGGGCTCCTGAAAGCTCCTCCCTTCAGCTCCAGTCCAGAGCCACAGGAGCTGCCAAGCAGTGTCACCACAGGGCACCTGCCCCCAGGAACACCTGGTGATACCCACCCTGGGCATGGCAGAGGGCAGCTGGATCCCATCCTGACCTCCTGGGAGCCACACAGGGCCTTCTGGAGCCTCCTCAAAGCAGCCTTGGCTCTGCCTGGCTTCCTGCCACCAGGCTTTTATTTATCCTACATGGGCTCAGCCAGATTTCCTGCTTGTGCAGCTCCAGGGGTTGTGTTTTTGGCCAGGTCCCCAGGAGCAGCCACATGGCCTCAGGGAGCTGCTGCTCTTTGCACTGTGCTCGTTAGACCCTACAGATTGATTTTGCACCCTACCAAAAGCCTTCCTGTAATTGATGCCAGAGCTAATTGTTGGGCCAAACAACTCAGCTGAGACATAACCCGACCTTCTGAGCTCTGCTGAGTGCCCCAAATGAGATCTGGAACATCCCTGTGGAGCATCCTCCCATCCTGCAGCTCTGCCAGGAGGATTTTCTGAGATTTCTACATTTTCATGGAGTTTAATAACTCAAACCCAAAGAACAAACACAGAAAAAATCCCACTTTGGGCCAAAATTTTCAAAGGAGGGGTAGGAAAGGAGCAAATCTGGAGGACTGTCTGAGGTCCTGTGCTGGTGCCACCTCTCCCTCCTTCCCCTCCTGTGGTTGTTGTGGTGTTGCTCACTGGACACTCTGGGACCTGGGGAAGGACCCAGCTATGATGCAGCAATGAAAGTGGGTGAGAAATGTCATTCCTGCATCCTTCCCTCTGGTTTTCCACCCAAAGCCCCATTTGCCCCTGGGAGGTTTTGGTTTCCCTGCTGTGACCACACCAATGGGAGATTTTCCCCTCACTAGCAAGTGAGAGATGGAGACAGTGGTTCACCCAAGCCTTCCCGTGGTGAAACCTTTCTGGAGCAGTTTAGCTTGCCAAGATGGCCCACATTTCCCCTGTCAGGGAGGATTTGATCCCATCTGTCCCTCCTGTGTGTGTGCACCACCTGCTTAACCCACTGGGGTTGGTCTCTTCTCCCAGGCACTCAGCAATAGGACAAGAGGGCACGGGAGGCTCAAGCTCTGCCAGGGGAAATTGAAGTTGGAGATGAGGTAGAAATTCTTTGCAGAGAGAGTGCTGAGGGATTGGAATGGGCTGCCCAGAGAGGGGGTGGATTCCCCATGCCTGGAGGTTTTTCAAGTGAGCTTGGCCGTGGCACTGAGTGCCATGATCTGGTAAAGGGACTGGAGTTGGCCCAAGGGTTGGACTTGATGATCTGGGAGGTCTTTTCCAACCCAATCCATTCTATGATTCTTTGATTCCCTGCAAAGCACCATGGCAGGAGGATCCATGTGAGCAAACTGTCTGGTTCTGGCACAGGAAGAGCAGGGAAAGAGAGGAGCAAACCAGGGTGATGGTCACAGAGCATTTACCTTCATCACTGATGTAAGCCTCGAAATCAAAGGTGTTGTTGCTGGTGAAGTTGCCGGTGAAGTTGCCGGTGAAGTTGCCGGTGAAGTCATCCATGAAGTCATAAAATGTGGAGTCGACCAACGTGTCGTTGTCCAGCCCCAGGTCCCCCCCAAAGGTGCCATTGGGGGGTGGCCACCGCACACACTTCTGTCGGAGGTTGCCCATGAAGAGCTGGAGGCCGATGAGGGCGAACACGCTCAGGCAGAAGACTGTGAGGATCATGACATCTGAGAGCTTCTTCACTGACTGGATCAGGGCCCCAACGATGGTCTTCAACCCTGGGGAGGAGGTGTCACTACTGAGCTAATTGCTTATTTGTTAATTGTGGGGAATGTGCTATGGTGTTCCCAGAAGGTGCTGGATCTGGGGGGCACATGTGGCATCACCACGTTCCCATCTCGTGTGTCCCCAGCTCTGTGTCCCACGTCCAATCCCAGCTGTCCCTCTGTCCCCACACAATACAAACCCTCCCCCAAACCCATCACCCCAGACTGATGCTGGCCAAACCTCCCCATCCCAACCTTGGGATACCACAAGCCAGAGCTCACCCCAGCCTGGCAGTTCCTTTGGGCATTCTGTTTTCCCCAAATGCCACAATCTGGCCGGTTTTGGCCCAAACCACTACAGTGGCAAATGGAAAAGCTCTTTGCTGGCCAAACTAGACGATGCTGAGCACCTCTTTTCACCTCCAGAAAAGCCTCTGTGGTCCAACACCACATGAGCTGCTGTGTCCTGGGTAGTCAGGAGCTCAGCCAGACCCTCCATCCTGATCCCTTCAAGCTGGAGAATCCCCAGCATGGGAAAGTGAAGGTGACCAAACAACATCTGCATTAAGCATCTGGATTCACTCATCTCTCATCCCAACATCACAGTTTCCTTCACAGAGGAGGCTCACAGGAGATCCTCATGGGCCTTTTTCCATGGAGGATGGTGTTCCCATCACTCAAGGTCTCCATGGGTGATGGGTGATGCTGGGACATCCCAACATTGATCTCAAAAGCATCTCTGAGCACAGATCCCATGGAGGCAATTCCCCAAAGACATGATTTTCAGCCCTCTTACCATGCCAGCTCCTCACTCCCCAAACTATTTAGGTAGAACCCTGTCCTCCAAGGGTTTGTCTGTTTTGGGAAATGACCGAGGTCAGCCCTTCTCAACCAGCTTATTTTTGCAACTGCTATTTCTGCAGGGCCTCTGGGGGATGTCATTCCTGAAAGAAGCAGCAGCTTATGTTTTGCTAAATGCAATTTTTAGCCTGTTTGGTGGAGACAAAAACCAATCACATGTGAACTCGAAAGATCTGGAGGCCTCGAGGACATGAGAATTTATTCACCACAAGGAATTATCATTCTGAGTTCAATCTCGTGCTTCTTCAAGGGGTCTGAGTGATCCTTTCTGTGGGTTTGCATCAGATGGTACCAGAGCAGGGTGTTGAAATGGTATCAGATTTGGGGAACGGCCATCAGAGATAACTGACAGCTCAGGAAGGAGGTTTGGGCTGATATTAAACACTCACCACGTGGCTCTTGCACTAATCCACATGAAATATCCCAACCACAGCACCAGAACAAACAGCAATGGGGACAACACTTGAGTTCTTTGCTGCAAGAATTGAGTGATTTGGTTTATGGAGCCCATAAACCCACTGTGAGCACAAACCCCCTTAAGGCATCTCCAAGGAGCCCTAAAAACAACATCTGCCTCATCAGGGCCTTTCCCTGCCAAACAACCCAAAAACTGAATTTTCTGGCAAATTGTAAGTATTTAATGCCTCAATTCCTCTGTTTTCTCTTAGAGCTGACAAAAGAACAAGGAGTTGCTGTGAAGGGTGGGAAGACCTGAGCTCAGGGGAAGACCTGGAGGGGAAGGCCCTTCTTTAAGTCCCACCTGGTATGACAGTGATGGTTTTCAAGGCGCGGAGGACGCGGAAGGTCCTGAGAGCAGAGATGTTCCCCAGGTCCACAAACTCGGTGATGTAGCTGCAGGACGGGAGAGGAAAGGGCTCCAGGGGCCTGCCAGGCATTCACCCTGCTTCTCAGCCCCTCTCCCCAAATTCTGGGGGCAGTGTCCAGACCTCCTGTCCTCCCCCACCCCACCAAACTCACGCCATGGAGATGACCATGAAGTCCAGCCAGTTCCAGGGGTCGCGCAGGAATGTGAAGTCGTCGATGCAGAAACCTCTCGACAGGATCTTGATGAGGGACTCAAAGGTGTATATCCCAGTGAAGGCATACCTGGAACAGGAGCAGTGACTCAGGAGATCCTCCCCCAGGTCCAAGGGCCAGCTCAGGATGAGGTTTGTCCACCTCTGACAACGAGACCACCCATGGGAGCTGAGTCTGGGGGGCTGCTGGGATTTTGGGGCTCTTGGGCACTGGGGGAGGTTTTCACCTCACCTCCTGAGGTAAGCTGGGGCATCTTGAGGTGCTCATCCCTTTGGTGACTATTCTGCAACACCTCTGATCCCTCCTGATGTCCCAAGATAAAGCCCTGCTGAGAGCCACAGCAGGAAATGCTGGATTTCCCCCTCTCCCCTGGGATGGGTTGTCCGTGCTCCTTGGGCAGGTGGATCTGCTCACCCTCTACAGGCTGTCACTGCTAACCCAACCCAACCTGCTCTGCAGTGGTTTCCTGTCATGGGGACCTCACCAGATTTTGGGCAGCTCTGAAACAGTCCCACTCTTTGCAAAGCCTAATGCAGAGTGTGGACATCCCTTCTGGGGTCAGGAGGGCCACCAGCATCTCCCAGTGACACCTCTCCTGCTCCCAAGGGCATCTGGCTCCCAACACCCTCTCTCAGCCTTCGTCCTGTCCTTCCCGAGGGTGGCCAAGCTGGGGTGGCCCTCATGGCTGGGGGAGGTTGCAGGGACTTACTCCACCATCTTGGACCACGCTGGGGGGTTGTTCATGGTCATAAACACACAGTTGGTTAAAATTGTGATCATGATGAACATGCTGAATAATTTAAAACCTGGTCAAGGAGAAATGCTGTGGCTGTTGCTTGGATTGTTCCCCTTCCTCTGCCCCTCTTGTCCTGGCTCCCACCTTGGTCCCTCACCCTGACCTGCTCCTCCTGTGCCCACCCTTTCCCCTCAGACCCCCTCCTCCCATGTGTGGTCCTGGTCCCTTCCCTTCCTTCCTGCTGCCCCTCCCATCTCCACAGTGCTGGCTCTGCCTCCCTTTCTGCCCTCTGTGCTCCTTCTCCTCCATCACCCCAGGATGCAGCTTTCCCTGCCTGTCTGCCCCCTCTGCCACAAAAACTCCCTCTTTTTCTCCCCCACTCCTGGCCACCAACCCCTGGTGCCACCACAGCTCTCCTGGGATCCCTTCCCACCCACCCCAGTGCCCCTCTTGCTCTTGGGGTCCTTTTCTGCCTTTCCATCTCTGCTTGTCTCACACCAAAACCCCAGAACTGCCCGAGTGGTCTCCTCCCCTGCACTGCAGTGTCCTGGTTCCTCTGCCTTTCCTCTCCTAACTCATCCTTTTTTGCTCCTCAACTCACCCATTTCCCAGCTGGGACAGGATCCCCTGACCTGTAAACATTTCCCTTCCTTTCCAAGTCTCTCCGGACCTCAAAGACTTTCAGCCTCTTCCTAGGAAACTCCATCACTTGGATTTCTTCCCTTCCCCAACCAAACTGATTCCTCCCTTCTCCAACCAAACTGATTCCTCCCTTCCCCAACCAAACTGATTCCTCCCTTCTCCAACCAAACTGATTCCTCCCTTCTCTAATCAAACTGATTCCTCCCTTCCCCAACCAAACTGATTCCTCCCTTCCCCAACCAAACTGATTCCTCACTTCTCCAACCAAACTGATTCCTCCCTTCTCTAATCAAACTGATTCCTCCCTTCACCAACCAAACTGATTCCTCCCTTCCCCAACCAAACTGATTCCTCCCTTCCCCAACCAAACTGATTCCTCCCTTCTCTAATCAAACTGATTCCTCCCTTCTCCAACCAAACTGATTCCTTCCTTCTCCAATCAAGCCTCTTGGTGCCCAAAGCCTTCAAGCCCCCTCTCCTAAAGCATTGGTTGCTTGGGCAGAGAATCCTGGAGGTTTCCTCACCACACCACCATTAAACCCTTCTCTGGGCTCTCTCCCAGGGCTGTTTGCACTCTGAGCACCAGGGTTTGACCTGTGTGGAAGCATCTCAGAGATCAAGGATATGAATGGATGAGCACTTTGATGGCTCCCCTGCGGATGGGGTGGAAGGGCCCCAGCATGTAGAGGGCAGGGGTGGCCGAGAAGCGGAAGATGGACTTTCCCTTGTTGAGGACTATGAATGTCTGTGGAGAAAAGAGAGGAGAGAGATGGATTAACCTTCCTGCACACCCCCAAAACATCCACAGAGCAAGTGCTGCCATTAGAGGAGAGTCCTTTATGCACGTTTGGACCTCCAAAGGCTTGGGGTTTTCCCAAGAACAGGGAGAAGCAACCACAGACTGGGGCTGTGGATAACCAAGAGGAGACCTTGGGGCATGGAAAGGAGGGAAGGTCTTTGCTTTGGTCTTTTTCTCGGGACTTACATCTAACACCAAATCTACCCATGGGCTAAGCTCTGCCCTTTGCAGAGGGATTTCCTACAGAAAATGGCCATGTGAGGGATCCAAACTGTATGGACTCTATGAGATTGAAGCAGCTTCCAGCAAAGAATAAACAAAGGTAAAAAAGAAATCACTCCCCAGGAGTTCACACAGCAGCTCCCCAGAGTTTCATACAAGAACTTTTGAAAGTTTCTCACAGAACTTTTGAGATTCACCTGGGAACTGTTAGGAGGTTTTATCAAAACACTGGACTTGTCAGATATGGAAGATAAAATTATTTCCAGACAGAGTGCTCAGGCATTGGAATGGGCTGCCCAGGGAGGGGGTGGATTCCCCATCCCTGGAGGTTTTTCAGCTGAGCTTGGCCGTGGCACTGAGTGCCATGATCTGGTAAAGGGACTGGAGCTGGACCAAGGGCTGGACTTGATGATCTCGACGGTCTTTTCCAACCCAACTGATTCTATGATTCTATTATTTTAATTGATTCTATAACCAATAAGAAATGTTGCTTTATGGTGTGAAAATTACTATAGCCAATTAGCACGTAGCTTTGACCCCATATAAACCTGTTGCACTGTATCAATAAATGGCATTCTACCTAAAACCATATTGGTGATCATGTCATCAGAGACAGACTGAGAATCACAGACAGATACTCTGAGTTGGAAGGGACCCACAGGGATCATGGAGTCCAACTGTTAAGTCAATGGCCCACAGTGGGGATTGAACCCATGACCTTGGCATTGTTACAGCCAAGTTTTAACCAACTGAGCTCATCTCAGGGTCCTTTGATCCTCTGCATTAGCCCCTCACCTTTTTGTCCTTGTAGAAAGGGTCCAGGTCCTCCAGGGGGGTCCCGATGAGCTCCAGGGGTGGGTCACCATAGATGAGGGGCAGGTTCTTGCCGGCTTCCAGGTCACTGCTGGGCTTCAGCTCCTCTTCCTCGGGCATCTCCACATGCTGCCTCTTTATGCACAGCGCCTCGGCCTCGGCCATGCGCTGCTCGATGGCGGCCAGCGAGGCAGGGGTGAAGGGGCGCAGGTTCTCGGGGCCAGGGATGTTTGGCAGCAGACCAGCCATCCTCTCATTCTGCCTCCGGGCTGCCCGTGCCCAGCCTGCGGGCACAGCGCGGCTCAGAACCCTCCCAGTGGCTCAGAACCCTCTTGGCGTGGGGCTTGGGGTGTTCCTGCTCAGGGTCATGGGCAGGATCTCGGGGGGGGTTTAGATGGTTGGAGGGACTTATCCTTATTGATTGACATGTTATTAATTGATACATCTATCATAGAATTTGCTTAATAGTTATTGTAAGACGTAGCAATGCACTCTCAATACACGGCCTGGAGGATGTCATGCCAAAAATGGGTGATGAAGAAAATCAGCCAACCACTGGGAATGCTTTAACAACTGATGTTTTTAATGTGGTTTGAATGTACTGAATGTAAAATCTGCAGTGTCACTGTCTTCTTCTCATAACCCCCTGCCAGGCCAGGGGGCTGGGAGAAACATTGTGGCCTCATGTTTCCTGAAACCCTCTCCCATTGAATGTAAATCTCCCTACTCTTATTGACCCAAAGCCAGACTTCCCTCTTGTCCCTTATTGGTGAATTTGTATCCCTCCAAAGCCCATATAAACCTGTTCCCCTGAATAAACTTCCTCTTGGTTCCTGTCCTGACTGGTGGTCCCTGTGTGTCCTTTCTCGGGGGCTCTCAGAGACCACATGGTAGGGGTTAGCAGAGAGCACACACTTCTCCTGGGTTAATGGACTAATAATCCAGGACCAGGAGAAACACCATATCGTTGCAGATTTCCTTCAGCACACAACACAACGAGGCTACAAGAAACCAACCCTCATAATAAAAATCATTTTATATAAAGTAGCTTAACCTATGGCAAAAATCATAAGGTCCAGATGTGTAGGACCTGTCCTTGAAACTTCTATACCAAGGGGCCTGAAGGATTTCTTATAGTAACTAAAATAGATTGCATACCGTACGAAACAAAGATAAACAGGATAATTAGAGAAATTCACCAATTAGACCGGTTATAGTTGCCAACAGATCCAGTTTGGGGCAGTTTTAAGCCAAAGGTAAAAAAAGACATGAGAATAAACCCACAAATTTCACCCCCAAAGACCACCAGAGACCCTCGCCCCTAATTCCCAGGAGGAAAGGAGGAGGTGCAAGAAGGAGGTGCTCAGGGTGGAGAAGGTGGAAATCAGTTCTTAGAACTCATTATGATAACCCTGCCTTTTCTAAGAAAATAATGGAATAATGAAAATGTATAACTTCCTTGCATATAAACCAGTTGTTAACTCAACCAGGGGTGCATGGTTTTGGAGGAGCCATCCCCCCTGCACTTGGGCCTTGAATAAATGTATCTCTCTATAACCTTATCAGAGAGAGAGTCACAGAATCCCAGACTGTTCTGAGTTGGAAGGACCCACAAGGATCATGGAGTCCAACTCTTAAGTCAATGACCCACACAGGGGATTGAACCCATGACCTTGGCATTATTACAGCCAAATTTTAACCAACTGAGCTAATCTCAGAGTCTTTATTCCACAAATCCTGAGAATGGGCTTATTGCAGGAACGTTGGGCTTGCAGGAAGGGTGGGCCACTCGCAGATGGAGCATCCCGTGTGGTCCTTCTCAGAATCACAGGATATGCTCATCTGGTGTAGGGGATGACAGTGTGTGTGTGGATCTCCCAAGGTCTGAGGTGACTGATGAGAGCACCCTTAAGGACCAGAGAGCCACCTGTAGCACGTGAGATACCTTGTAACCAGTAGGATCTGGCCATGTGTACCTGGTGAACTAACTAACCAGGAGTTCCTCAACACCAGAAAGGTTCTTGCTTTGAGGCCTCTTTTGAGGTCTTGATTTGCCTTGATTGGCCTTGATATTGATCTATAACCTCCAGCTTGTGTGGGAGTTGAGCCCAATATTCTTTAACCCTCAGTCCTACTTTGCAAAGACACTGGGATAGCTGCCCCTCCCTGTGCAGGGACACTGGGATAACAGGGACACTGGGATAGCTGCCCCTCCCTTTGCAGGGACACTGGGATAGCTGCCCCCGCCTTTGCAGGGACACTGGGATAGCAGGGACACTGGGATAGCTGCCCCTCAGTGT
>VWZD01011014.1:65768-82752 GCA_013396695.1 Sakesphorus luctuosus
CCCCCCCCCCCCCCCCCCCCAAAGCTTCAGGATCAATACCCCTCCCAGCCCCAGCCCTGCTGAGCTGAGAGCTGGAAACTCTCAGCCCTTTGTGATTAGGGAGAACTGGACATTTATAGCCCTGATGGGAAGAGAGACTCAGGGTGCATGATGGTGTCAGGGCATTCCTGTGGTGATGGTAAGGCAATGGCATGGGGAGGTATTGATTTTGAGCAGAGCAGTGTAACAACAATTTAGAACAGGATTTTGGCACCACAGCTTTGATGCAGGTTCAAAATGCAGCTGCTGGAGGGATCCAGCAACCTGCTGCCTCTCAGAAAGGGCAACCTTTCAAACCAAAATCAGGTGGTCACCACATCCATTTTTTGTATTTAAATCTCTGGGCCCGAGCATAAGGGAGCTGGGAGGGGGCTCAGCCTGGAGAAAAGGAGCCTCAGGGGGGACCTTCTTGCTCTGCAATCCCTGATGGATCCAAGTTAGGGATTTGGGCTCTGCTCCAGAACAGGGACAGGAGGAGAGGGAACAGCCTCAGGCTGGGCCAGGGGAGGTTTAGATTGGATTTTAGGGAAAATTTCTTCACTGAAAGGGTGGTCAGACTTTTTGGAATGGGCTGCCCAGAGAAGGGATAGAGTCACCATCCCTGGAGGAGTTTAAAGCTGAGTAGAGGTGGTACTTGGGGACTTGGGTTGGGTTTGTGGTGGCCTTGGCAGTGCTGAGGAAATGGGTGATCTTAGACGGCTTTGCAGTCTAAAGGATTCTGTGATTCTGTTTTGTCCTTGTTGAACAGGGTTATTTAAACACCACAAAACTGAGTCACATCCCTGCAAAGTGAAGTTCAGCTCCAATCCATCTTGTAGCCCAACCTGATGCCAAGCAGAGCCCAAAGCAGCTACCCCAGAAGAGCACAGCCCATCTCATCCCTCTCCAGCTGCACCCCAAAGATGGAACCTCATCAAAGCCAGCAAGAAGTGCATGTTTTGCCCCCACAAGTCTCTGTGAGGGGATGGTGCCCGGGCAGAGGGGCAGAAGGCGCCACCATTGCTGATTTATTCTGGATTGACACCCATTTCATGCTCTACTTGAGCAGCTCAGGAAACTTGCCCCTCCTTACCAGTGGTCTCAAAAGCTCAAGCCAGAAGCAGGGGCTGTGTCTGGCTCTGTCACCCTGAGTCCCACCAGGGCTGCACTGGTGCATGGAATCAAAACATCTCCAGCTGGGAGGGACCCATCAGGATGACTGAAGGGATGTTGTATCCACAAGGGGATTGGTCTCTTCTCCCAGGCACTCAGCACTAGGACAAGAGGGCACAGGCTTAAGCTCTGCCAGGGAAGGTTTAGGTTGGATATCAGAAAGAAATTCTTTACAGAGAGAATGGCTGCCCAGAGAGGGGGTGGATTCTCCATCCTTGGAGGTTTTTAAGATGAGACTGGACATGGCACTGAGTGCCATGATCTGGTGATCACAGTGGGTTTGGATCAAGGGTTGGATGTGATGATCTCAGAGGTCTCTTCCAATCCATCTGATCCTATGATTCTATGATTGAGTCCAACATGCTCAAACAGGGCCCACAGCACCCATTGGGAACCTTCCCACCTCACCTCCTGGCATCTCAGAGGACTCACAGAGCTTATGGCTCTGGGCAGCCCCAATTTCCCTGCAAACAGGGTTTGGCAGAGCTGGTAGGAGAAGCCAAGGGGGTCTGTGGCCTCTCCAGCAGCACTCTGCTGTCCAGCCCTTTGGTGCATGGGGTGCTGCATGGCCCACACTTTCCCTGGAGCCCCCAGCACTGCCCTGTGCCCTCTCCCTGTGCCCAGCCCCGGAGGGGGTGGCTGTGCCTCCAGCTGCCACCAGCGATCACCGCCGGGCTCGGGTTTCTGCAGCCCCATGACTCTGCTCATTCCTCTCCCGGCAGGACAGAAAGCAGGAGGGGAGCTGGAGGAGCAGCACCAGCTTTGCTTCTCCCTGTGCCTCCTCTTCCTCTCTCCAGGACGAAGCCATCGTGCTGTGCCAGCCTGATCCGGGCAGCTGATGGGGCAGTGCCAGGCATGGGTGCTGAGGGGTCAGAGAGTCAGGGAAAGCTCTGCCATGGGGTGATGGAGAGGAGGGAACACAGGGGGCAAGAAGGGAGGCAGGGAAAGCCCTGCCATGGGGTGATGGAGTGGAGGGAACACAGGGGGCAAGAAGGGAGGCAGGGAAAGCTCTGCCATGGGGTGATGGAGAGGAGGGAACACAGCGGGCAGGAAGGGAGGCAGGGAAAGCTCTGCCATGGGGTGATGGAGAGGAGGGAGCACAGGGGGCAGGAAGGGAGGCAGGGAAAGCTCTGCCATGGGGTGATGGAGAGGAGGGAGCACAGCGGGCAGGAAGGGAGGCAGAGCCAGCACCATGGTACTGGGAAGGGCAGCTGAAAGGAAAGAAAAGGGCCAGGAGGGAGATGCTGTGGATGGGCAGCACTGCCCAAGGCTCTACTGGGACCCCTCAAAGCAGATGTTGTCCTGACCATGGAAATGCTGTGCAGCTTTTTGGGCACCTGGTCCTGCTCTGACCCCTTTGCATCCACCCAGAGATAAAGGGATGACTCCTGGGAGCAGGACCACGACTTAAGCCCATGCCCAGCTCACTCACACCACAGCTCTGGAGCCACCAGCATCTCTGGTCCATTGTTGCTTCCCAAAAGAGGAGCCAAGAACCCAACACAGGCTCTGTGAGGGGCTCAGCCCAGCCACCCTGCCTGCCCCAGTGAGCCCAGTGCCCACACCAGCACAGGTGGGGCACGGAGTGGGGGACACACAGTCCGGTCCCACCACCCCAGGGGAAGGGGCTCACCCTGGGACCAGCATCCCTGGCCATGGGGTTGGGTGAGCAGGCCCTGCTCCCAGGCTGGCACATCCTGGCACAGGTGTAGCAGCTGCTGTAAATAACCCAGATCAAACACTTTGCACCTCTGATAGGTAAGGGCAGTTCAGGCCCAGCAACAGGTGTTGCCCTGGGCAAAATCACCCCTGGGGTCCCACAGGGCTCTGTCCCGGCTCTCCAAGACCTGGGTCCTCTGAAGGTTCCTAATTCATAGAATCATAGAATGGATTGGGCTGGAAAAGACCTCTGAGATCATCAAGTCCAACCCTTGGGCCAACTCCAGTCCCGTCACCAGATCATGGCACTCAGTGCCACGGCCAAGCTCACTTGAAAAACCTCCAGGCATGGGGAATCCACCCCCTCTCTGGGCAGCCCATTCCAATGCCTGAGCACTCTCTCTGCAAAGAATTTCTCCCTCATCTCCAACTTCCATTTCCCCTGGCAGAGCTTGAGCCCCCCGTGCCCCCTTGTCCTATTGCTGAGTGCCTGGGAGAAGAGACCAACCCCCAGCTGGCCACAACTTCCCTGATGTGGCACTTCCAGACAGTGCTGAGCTCACCTCTCAGCCTCCTCTTCTCCAGCACAAACACCCCCAGCTCCCTCAGCCTCTCCCCACAGCACTTGTGCTCCACTCCCTTCTCCAGCCTCCTTGCTCTTCTCTGGCCCCGCTCCAGCCCCTCAATCTCTTGCCTCAACTCAGGGGCCCACAACTCAACACAACACTCAAGGTGTGGCCTCCCCAAGGCAGAGGCCAGGGGAAGGCTCACTGCCCTGGGCCTGCTGGCCACGCTGCCATTGGCCTTCTTGGCCAGTTAAAGGCAGACTCCTACCCACAGACTTAATCTGTCACTTAAAATGTCCCTATGAAGTTCTGGTCTGCTATTTATTGCCTCCTTAAATTTTGGCCTCCCAGCTAAGCTGGATAACTCCTTTATGCTGGGACACATGAGCTGCAGCTTCTGGACACACCTCCCGTGGCACACCATGGTTGAGCATCTCACCTCCCAGTTCAATATCAGCAATTACCAGCAGGCAACTGGGAGCAGCTCCTTGCTCAGAAGTGCAAGGCCTTCACTTTGAGAGAAATTCAGTTTCCTCTGATGTTTTGGGTGCTCTGAGGCAACACACAAATGAATCAGCCTCCAAAATAACAGGAGTGGTTTAGGAGGTACCAGAGATGCTGTGAAATGAGTTCTGTTTAACCAGGACAGATGGGAGGGTGGCGGGGTCCTGCCTGAGGCTGCTGGGACAGTCACCTCATCCAGAGCTGGCACTTCATCCCTGCCCAGAAAATAACCTTCCAGGGGCTAAGGAAGAGGGGAAGGATGTTCTTGGCTGTTGCACAGACAGGTGGCTGTGGGGGACACAGGGGGGCTGAAGTCACCCTGGGGCTCTGCTCCTCCCTCCCCAAGGCGTTGCTCTGGGACAGCATCTGCAAACCTGGAGTCTCCTGGGGAATCACTCCAGGGATGTGCAGTTGTTCCCCCACCATCCTCAGGGCTGGCTTAACAACGCCAGACACAAGTGGGGGGGTCTCAAGTGAAGACAAACTGCTCCTCAGAGATCTCAGCCCAGCCTCAGTCCTGAGAGATCCAACCCTACGGACACCCAGAACCTGGGAGACAGCAGTGGCACCCCCTGACCATCTGCAGCTCTCAAACCCAGCCCCAGGAGCTGCCCTGCCCTGCTGGAAGGTGAGTTTACCTGCAAACCTGCCCTGCAAGATTCATCCTCACAACAGGAGGCACCATAAAAACACGAGAGAGATGGACAGGGACAGGATTCCAAGCCAGAAAACCCGGTATATGTTTGGGATAACATCCCCGTTGACTATGTTCAGTCACAGCCAGGGGCTACCCAGGGAGTCCACTTAGGAGCAGTGTGAGCTAGGACAGAGGCAAGGCTGGCAACAGGGCCTGTGTTCAGTGCCCAGGGCACAGTGGGAGCTCAGACAAGGCGTGGGGCCAGGCCTGCACTGATACAGAGCCCCAGGGGCAGAGGGGCTGGGTGGCCAGATGAGATCACTGCTGAGACACATGTGGGAGCTCCTAAGTCTGAAATACGGCCTTTCACTACTAGAGCTCCTTAGGTATCTGAAATGCTCCTGGTGTGAGTCAGAAATCCCATTGTGCCTGTGAACTGTGTCCCTAGCCCAGGAAATTCCAGGACTTCTCTGTGTCTTTACTTCTCTCATTAGTCTTCTCCAGTGAAGATTCAACCAGGCCCACTCAGTGTGCATCAGAAGCAAAACACCCTGCAAGACACCAGACCTTTCCTTGAGGTGTTTCTGTAAGGCACAAGGACAGACACAAGTGGGGGGGTCTCAAGTGAAGACAAACTGCTCCTGAGAAATCCAACCCTATGGATACCCAGAACCTGGGAGACAGCAGTGGCACCCCCTGACCATCTGCAGCTCTCAAACCCAGCCCCAGGAGCTGCCCTGCCCTGCTGGAAGGTGAGTTTACCTGCAAACCTGCCCTGCAAGATTCATCCTCACAACAGGAGGCACCATAAAAACACGAGAGAGATGGACAGGGACAGGATTCCAAGCCAGAAAACAACCCAACAGCCACAAGCAGGTGTAAATCAGCCTCACTCAGCAAGAACCAGCAGAGCCAGGTGATGCCCAGCCAAGGGCTCCCAGTGCCTGGCACAGGGGCAGGGATTAGTGAGGAACAAGGGGCTCGTGTGACAAAGGAAATGAGCAGGGGACAGGCGGTGCCAAGCGAGCCCACACGCCTGGAGGGGTGTTAATGCCAGGGGGGCACGAGCCAGCACCTGGCAGCTTGGGAAACCAGAGCCTGTGACACACACCCAGCCCAAAGCCATCCCAGCACACAGAAAGCACAGCCCTGCAGCACCCCCTCCTTGCTACCTGCCTGGGGGACACCACTTCACCCCAACCAGCACCCCAAGGCTGAAGCACCCGGGATAATCCATCTGCATCCCGTTTATTTCTCCTCATGGGGACACCCCGGGGTGGGGCAGGATGGGACCAGCTGGTCCTGCAGGGTTTGGGGATGAGTCACTGCTCAGCCAGAGGCTCTCAGTGACATGTGTCCCCAGTGCTGCCACCAACACCAGCCCCACTCGCTCAGGAGCAGCTTTGCAGCCCACAAAGCCACTCGTGTCCTGGGCTGACCCCCAGCAGTGTGGGCAGCAGGTCAGGGAGGGATTCCGCATCCAACTCTGGGGCCCCCAACATAAGAGGATGTGGATCTACTGGAGTGAGTCCAGAGGAGGCCACGGAGATGCTCCAAGGGCTGAGGCCCCTCTGGGCTGGAGCCAGGCTGGGAGAGCTGGGAGGGTCACCTGAAGAAGAGAAGGGTCCAGGGAGACCTGAGAGCCCCTTCCAGTGCCCAAAGGGGCTCCAGGAGAGCTGGAGAGGGACTGGGGACAAGAGATGAAGGGACAGGACACAGGGAATGGCTTCCCAGTGCCAGAGGGCAGGGACAGATGGGCTATTGGGAGGGAATTCCTGGCCGTGAGGGTTGGCAGGCCCTGGCACAGGTGCCCAGAGAAACTGTGGCTGCCCCAGCCCTGGGAGTGTCCAAGGCCAGGTTGGACAGGGCTTGGAGCAGCCTGGGCTGGTGAGAGGTGTCCCTGCCCATGGCAGAGGGGTGACATGAGATGGGCTTTAAGGTCCCTTCCAACCCAAACCATTCCATGATTCTGAGCCCCCTGAGCCATGCCATGGGTCTTGCTCACCCAACTCTGCTGCATGCACACAAAGCCTCCCTTAGTGGGTCCTCTCTCCACCCCTCCATACATTAAACAGGTTTTAAATCCCCCAAATCTCATGGATTAGGAGGCCCACAGTGCCAGGAGAACATGCATTTGGTTCAAAGCCAGCCAAGGGCATGGACACTTGATGTGGTCAGGGCAGCACTGGGGGACAGGGCAGGGCAGCACAGAATGCTCAGGGTGACACAGAACTTTGTTGTAAGGTCTGATGGTTGCTCAGGAAACCTTCTGGCATGATCTTAAGGGATGTCACAGCTTGAAGAAGTCCTGTAGGGTGTTTGTTATTTCCCATTGTATTTTCCATGAGTTTTGGGGGGGAAAAAAGGAGAAAACTGAAAAAATCCAATGTGAATTCTTTTTCCTGTCCACAAATAGCTGAGGGGGTGGAGAGATTCCTTTTAAGTCCTGCAGGTGGGTGATTTTCTGGGTGCTGGAGCCACGTTAGTGTTTTCAGGTTTATATGTATTTCTGTCAGTAACTGGGATAAACACCCCCAGTGGTGCCAGACAAAAAGAGCCATTTTATAAACAGGTTTACATCCCTTTCTGTCGCCCGATAATGAGCCATTTAAGAGCCTGATGTTTGCTGTCCCCGGGTAAATTGTCGTCCTTTAATGCTTTGCTGTGGTTACATTACAAAGACCATCTGGAAAAGCAGGTGAAGCCTCCGAAATGTTCTTGTGCAAACAAATGGCTCTTCCAACAGCACTGTGGGACTCTGGGTCTCCACCACTGTGGCAGCTCTGAAAATTCTCTGTGTTTTTACAGAGTTTGCTCTGCTGTAAAAGCAGAGAGTGCTCAGCTCTCACAAGAAGAAAACAACATGGGGAAGAAAATCAAGTCACCCCAAGCCTTTTCCCACTCTATTATTGAATAACAGTGGACTCAGAAGACATAAAAAGTGAGGGGGAAAATTAATTTTTCATTTCATAGAATCACAGAATGGATTGGGTTGGAAAAGACCTCCCAGATCATCAAGTCCAACCCTTGGGCCAACTCCAGTCCCGTCACCAGATCATGGCACTCAGTGCCACGGCCAAGCTCACTTGAAAAACCTCCAGGCATGGGGAATCCACCCCCTCTCTGGGCAGCCCATTCCAATGCCTGAGCACTCTCTCTGCAAAGAATTTCTCCCTCATCTCCAACTTCAATTTCCCCTGGCAGAGCTTGAGCCCCCCGTGCCCCCTTGTCCTATTGCTGAGTGCCTGGGAGAAGAGACCAACCCCCACCTGGCCACAACTTCCCTGATGTGGCACTTCCAGACAGTGCTGAGGTCACCTCTCAGCCTCCTCTTCTCCAGCACAAACACCCCCAGCTCCCTCAGCCTCTCCCCACAGCACTTGTGCTCCACTCCCTTCTCCAGCCTCCTTGCTCTTCTCTGGCCCCGCTCCAGCCCCTCAATCTCTTGCCTCAACTCAGGGGCCCACAACTCAACACAACACTCAAGGTGTGGCCTCCCCAAGGCAGAGGCCAGGGGAAGGCTCACTGCCCTGGGCCTGCTGGCCACGCTACTTTGGATCCAGGCCAGGATGCCATTGGCCTTCTTGGCCACCTGGCCACACTCTTGGCTCCTCTTGAGCTTCCTGTCCCTCAGTCCCCCCAGGTCCCTTTCTGCCTGGCTGCTCTCCAGCATTATCCTTTGAATTCCAGAGGTTTGGAAGCACTTGGCAGGAAAGCCCCATGGCTCAAACACCTCGAGCCCAGGGAGCACCTCTGGTTCCTGCCAGTGACATGTCCCCTGTGCTGACTCCTGTCACCACTGTAGCTTTTTACCCTGCTCTGGGTGTGGTTTGTTCCTTTGCCTGAAGTGTGGCCCAAGCCAACTGTGCCAGCAGGAATGTGGGATGCTTCCAGGCAGCATCCATCATCCCAAGGCGCCGGGGGAATCCGTGCCACCTGCCACCCACCCGATGCCACCTGCCACCCACGCCATGCCCAGCCAAAGGGATGGGCTGCTGAAAGCCCTCGGAAAACAATTCCAGAACGAGTCCAGTGCCAGGGGACACTTCTTCTCATCCAGACCAGGAGCACTGAGATGCTGCAGCACGTCCCTGCTCTCCAGGTGTCATCACGGTCCCCCAGGTTGGTCCAGACCAGCCAAAGCCACTCAGTGAGTGTCCCCACAGGTCACCCACAGCAGCAGCAGTGGCTGCATGGGACAGACACAACAGCTGGAGAGGGACTTCGGGCAACAGCCTGGAGGGACAGGACAATGGGGAAGGGGTTCCCACTGACCCAGAGTAGGTTTACATGGGATATTGGGAAGGAATTCTTGGCTGGGAGGGTGGGCAGGCCCTGGCACAGGTGCCCAGAGAAGCTGTGGCTGCCCCAGCCCTGGGAGTGTCCCAGGCCAGGTTGGACAGGGCTTGGAGCAGCCTGGGCTGGTGGGAGGTGTCCCTGCCCATGGCAGGGGTGGCACTGGGTGGGCTTTAAGGTCCCTTCCAACCCAAAACATTCCAGGACTCTGATTTCAAGCACGAGGTGAATGAGTTCCCTGCTCAGGGAATGATGCTGCTCTGCTGCTTTCTGCCTGCTGGCCATGCCTGCCTTGAGCAGACCAAGAACACATCCCAGCACTCTCCAGCTCCTTTTCTGGGAACAGCCAGCCCACTCCAGCCTTGTGATGCACAAGGGACAAGGGACAAGGACACCCCTGAGCCACGGGCTGTGCTGGCTCTGGGGGATTTACACGGAGCAGAAGGACACGATGCACGATCCTGAGGGTCACAGCCCATTTCAGCAGCCCCTTCCACGGGGTGCCCACCACAGTGGGTGCTCTGCAGGGCACCACCCCTGCCACCTGCATCAGAAGTCACACAGAAATTAATTTCGTACAGTTCACTGAGTTCTGCTGTCCTGGAGTTACCAGGACTGTGGCACTCGGTGCCCCTGTGCCCACAGCCTGCCCGGGGGTACCTGCTGTGCCTGGGGGTGGGGGTGGCACACACAGCCTGGGAGCTGTGAAGTCCTGGGATACTCTCCCCGGCCACAGATGGAAATAGGAGTTTGCAACATCCCACAGCGACGCGGTAACCCCATCCTGCCCGGAGCGGGGGATGCCACCCCAGCCCCGCCTCCTGCCATCCCCTGTCCCTACCGCCCCCCGGGAGGGCACTGGTGGAAAGGGGACATGGGGGTGGAGGGCAGTTTGGGAGGGTTTGGGCAGTGATGGAGGCTCGAGCAGGCGGGGAAGGGTGAGAGAGTGGACCCTGCTCTTGCCCACTGCCTGCACTGCGGTGTCACCCAAAGCTCCTGCTCTCCCTGCCGGCACCTCTGATCTCAGCCTTGGAACAGAACTGAGCTGAGCTGGGAAGGCAGCGAGGGGACAGCAGGGGGGGAAAGGGAGGATGGCGTGGGGGCTGGAGTGACCTGCTGTCCCCCCGGGGTCCCCCAGACTCGGGGGGCACGGTGGGCAGGGGTGCAGCTCCTCTGAGGGATGCCAGGAGAGACACTACATCCCAGAGGGATCCCCAACTCAGCACTGGGAGCAGGTCCCAGACCTGCTGCTCCTCCTGAGGGATTTGCAATATCCCTCCAACATTCCAGCGCTGGAGAATTCCCATTTTCCCATTGCAGTCTCTGAACTCCAACACGCTGGACCAGCCATCCTGAAAACCAGGACCAGCATGGGGCACCTGCAGCTGTCACAGCCCTCTGGGTGCTGACCCCCAGGCCACCACTCTGACCCTCCAGCTCCCAAGGGATCCCCTTCAAATCCACGTGAATATGGAGAAGGGAGACCCAAAGATAAGATATTCCAAGGGCTGTATGGATACCCAGGGAAGGAGGGAGCTGGATCCCATTCAAATCCACATGGATATGGAGAAGGGCACCCCAAAGATAAGATATTCCAAGGGCTGTATGGATACCCAAGGAAGGAGGGAGCTGGATCCTGCTCAAATTCGCATGGATATGGAGAAGGGAGACCCAAAAATAAGATGATCCAAGGATTGTATGAATACCCAAGGATGGAGGGAGTTGGATCCTGCTCAAATCCACACGGATATGGAGAAGGGCACCCCAAAGATAAGATATTCCAAGGGCTGTATGGGTACCCAAGGATGGGGGGAGCTGGATCCCGATCAAATCCACACGGATATGGAGAAGGGGGACCCAAAGATAAGATATTGCAAGGGCTGTATGGATATCCAAGGAGGGAGGGAGCTGGACAGGCACAGGCACAGAGCCTGAGCACCCTTCCCTCTGTCTGGAATCTTTACCCTCACAATTCCCCAGAGCATCCACCACCTTCTCCCCCTTCCTCCCCAGCAAACGAACAACCTCATTAGTCCAACCTGCTGAAAACAGAAACGGTGCTGGACGTCTCCTCATGACCCAGTGCCACTCACTCTCCTAGCCCAAATCCAGCAAATTTCCCTGAGTGAAGCAGGAGCTGACCAACAAGCTCCACAGGGACCTTTTGTCCTGACCTGGACCCTTCTGCACACATCAGAAAATGGAAAATGCTATTTAAATATTAGCACAGCGGAGTCAAGGCAGGACTTTGTGCTCTTGAACCAGTTCCTGAAAATACACCCTTTTCCCTCTCAAACTATTAAAAATCAGGCGTTTTCCTGGCAAGGAGTAGAGGAGGCAGTTCTGGCACTCAGAGCATCAATCCACCCAGGATCTCTCCTGCATCAAGCAGATATTCCCACCCTGTGAGGGATTTCCAGGCATTACATTACGGGCAGGGTTTCCCCCCTCCCTCACCCCTTGTACCAAGTGTGGGTTTGTGGAGCAAACCAACCCTCTGAAAAATGATGCTGGACTTCAGAACAAGATTTGATTGGCAAAAAACTTTGCTATCCCTGGAAAACGAGTCCCCACTGAAGGCAGTGAGTTCTGCTGCTTTCAGGCTGTCCCATTCCTCAGTGCAAAGGGCCTGGGAGAGCTGGGGGGACAAAGGTTGTGGAACATCTACCCCAGCTGAACAGCACAGGAGAGCTGAGCGACTGGGATGTCCTGCTGTGCCCAGGGCTCTGTGGAGTTGTTGTCTCCCCAAAGTGCAGTCCTTCTCCTGCCACATTCCCGGGCTGATCCCTGACATCTCCATCAGGGCCGTGTGGGCACGGGAGGAAATGCTTGTGCTTATCTGGGAACTTCCCTCTGCAACTCAGCACCGGCGCCGGGGAGTGAGGGATGGGGGGCAGGGGGGGCTGATTTCCTCGGGAGAAACCCCAAAATGACACAAAGGGTTCACAGTGGTCCCTGCCCATGAGGGGAGCTGGCACAGCCACAGGCATGATGAGACATCACACAAAAATTGAGCTGAATCCACCATGGCAGTGCCAGTTTCTCTGTTTCCTGTGGAGGGATCCAAGCCCTGAATCCCACCCTGGCAGTGCCAGTTTCTCTATTTCCTGTGGGGGGATCCAAGCCCTGAATCCCACCCTGGCAGTGCCAGTTTCTCTATTTCCTGTGGGGGGATCCAAGCCCTGAATCCCACCCTGGCAGTGCCAGTTTCTCTATTTCCTGTGGGGGGATCCAAGCCCTGAATCCCACCCTGGCAGTGCCAGTTTCTCTGTTTTCCATGGAGGGATGCAAGCCCCGTATCCCACTCTGGCAATGCCACTTTCTCTGTTTCCCTTGGAGGGATCTGAGCCCTGAATCCCACCCTGGTAGTGCCACATTTTCTGTTTCCCTTGGAGGGATCCGAGCCCTGAATCCACCCTGGCAGTGCCAGTTTCTGTTTCCTGTGGGAATATCCGAGCCCTGAATCCCACCCTGGCAGTGCCAGTTTCNATCCAAGCCCTGAATGTTTCCCATGGGGGGATCCAAGCCCTGAATCCCACCCTGGCAGTGCCAGTTTCTCTATTTCCTGTGGGGGGATCCAAGCCCTGAATGTTTCCCATGGGGGGATCCGAGCCCTGAATCCCACCCTGGCAGTGCCAGTTTCTGTTTCCCTAGGAGGGATCAAAGCCCTGAATCCCACCCTGGCAGTGCCACTTTCTCTGAATCCCACCCTGGGCTCCTGCTGCCTCCCCAGCACCACAGAGGCGTTGGCTGTGCCTGTGTACCCTCAGTCCCTGCATATGAACAGGCTCCCACCTCTGTGCCATCCCATCACTGCCATCCCAGCAGGGCACAGGGGTCCCACCTCCTGCCCCTGTCCCCACGGGGGTCCCTCCCTGCTCCCCCAGGGGGACAGGGGCTCTGCAGGGACAGGTGCCTTCCCGAAAGGAGACACTACGAAGCACCCGCAGACCTTTCCTGCAACCTTGGCTTGGCCAGGCCGGGGTTTATATTTAGATCTCCAGCAGGAGAAGTCAAGAGAAAGGCGACTTGCGACTTTTAAGCCCTGCCTGCAGCTCCCTCGCACCGGCTGGGAAGGTGGCTCAGAAACCAGTTGCCCGTCACGTCCCTGACCATCCCCTCTTGTCCTGGCACAGGTCACTGGCCACCGAGGGTCCACTGGCTGCTGGCACCCTCGTCCCCATGCCTTGCCTGCACCTTTGCGGGGACTTTCTCCCCTGTCCCGGGTTGTTGTCCATGGAGAGGGGTCCAGCAGGTGCCTCCAGCCCTAAACACCACCCCAGTGGCTGTGGGGGCTGTCCTGCTCCCACCCACCTCCAGCACTCCGACCACAAAGCCCCGGGCATTGCTCACACCACTCCAGGCACAGCCCGAGTGACAATCCTGGGGACATCCAAGCCCCCGTAGCCCCTGCCCGGTGACCCGGCAGCCGCCCAGGGCTGACCCCGGTACTTACTGTTGGGTGGAGAGAGAGCGAAATCCCAAGGAGAGACCTTTTAGGGCCAGAATTTCCCTCTCCTTCGACTCCTGGAGGCTTTGGCTCCGCGAGTGCCTGTTGGCAGCGCAGCTGCCGCTGCTGTCAGATGGTCATGAGTGAAACCTGAGGACATGCGGGGTCCTTCAGGTAGCCTCGGCCCGTCTCAGCTGTGGCATTCGTCCCCCGCCGCGCCAATCACGGGGCCGGCAGTGCCCGCAGCCCCCGCGGCCGCATCGCCCGCAGCTCGGGGGGTCCTGCCCTGCCCCGCGCCCACCGGGGCCATGCCCCAGGCTGGGGACGCCGTGTCCCAGATGTGGAGGTGGCTCTTGGGCTGGCGTTGGCACCAGATGGGAGGTGGAGAGGTGGAAGCCACCCTGGCCAGCACGTCCCCGCCGGGCTCTCCCAGCAACTGGAAAGAGCAGCGGGACAACTGCGAGGGCGGGCTGGGGGGCAGTCGGTGCCAACCCCGCTGCCAATGTTGTCTCCGGGCCCGTGGCTCTTTGGGAACATTATTCCCATTGTGCAGCACCCAGCGCTGACTGTGGCTCCTCCTCTTGCTTGCAAACGAGGGGTAGCTGTCAGGTTTTCCTCCATCCCATCCTCTTGCACCAGCACCACATTCCTGTGCCCACCAGGAGCATCTGCTGGCTGGGACAGCCAGACCCACATGGGCTCACCCTGCTTTGGCACTGACAAGTCCCACCCCGTGTCCCTCATTGCATGTCCTGCCCATGGGGACCCCCGGGGATGTGTGACAAAACCAGGTGACACAGGAGGGGGTTGCTGTGGGGTTGTCCCCTCTCTTGCCCTTTCTGGGGGTACACAGGGTGCTTGGTGGGCAGCCAGATTTAGGAGGACAGCATGGAAAGGCACCCAGCTTGCCAGGCTCACCCCTTTTGGGGTGCTCAGGGCTGTGTTGGGGCCTCAGCTTGGTCAGAAGGAGCTCTTCATCTCTCCAACATCACTGGCTCTGCACCTTCTGCAGCTTGTCTGGTCCCAAAACACCCTGTAGGAACTTTCCACTGTGGTTTCAGTGGAGCTGCAGTCCTGCCCTCCCCAGCCTGGCATCCCTCACCAGTTCTTTCCCATGGCAATCCCCTTCCCCACCTCCAGCCCCTCACCAGCATCCCACACAATCAGTAAAACCAGGGCCAAGACTGCAGACCTGAGCACCCAGCGAGCTGGAAGGGAAGTTCCTTGGCTTGATTCTGCTTCTCACTCAACAATTTTCCTTTTCTGTCCAAGGCTGTGTGAATAAGGCAGTGCAGGAGCCCAGGTGTGGCTCTCAGGAGAGAAGTGGTGCAGGATTAATTCCATGCAGGGGAGGCTGAAGCTGTGCTTTGGGAGGCATAACTTTGATTTCTTCAGTTAAAAACCAACCCCAGAGCTCTTCTTGCTGACTTGAATCCCCATTAAGGCTCAGAGCAGATAAAGCCAAGGGAAGGAGGGAGTGAAAATCAGTTCCCAGGGGGTTGCTACAGGGCAGGGATTGTACCAGGAGCCTGTTGGGATCTCAGCAGCAAAGCAACAACTCATATCCAAGGGAAAAAAGCCTCCTTGTACATCCAGGGGTCAGTGCTTTTGGCTGGTGAGGAGAACAGGGGCAGGGAACATCCTCCTGCTGTGACTGTGGGGACTTTCCACTTGCTTTGTTGGTCACAGCAGGAAATTCAGGGGATGTTTGGTGGGTTCCAGCAGCTGCAGCTGCCCCAAGCCCAGCCTTGGCACCACCAGGAAGCCTGGGAAGGCTGCACAGCTCCGTTTTTGCTTTGCCTAGAGCAATCTGGGATGAGGCACATGAGAAGGGAAACTCTGGGATGAGGTTTCTGCCCTTCTGGGGGCACCCCAGGGTGCTCAGCCCAGCACGGAGGGAGCACAAGGGCACAGCTCTGTCTACAAAACCAACCAAATCCCAACAGGAATGGGTGCTTGGGGTACCCAAAGGTACTCACAGCACTGACCTGGGTGGGAAAAACATGTGCTTGGGATGACAGGGTGGGGTAAGGGCAGTGCTTGGCCCAGCCTGAGGGACCCTGGGGTGTGTTTGAGGTGCCCTGGCTCGTGGTGCTGGATGCATCATGGAATCACAGGTTCTTGGAATGGTTCAGGTTGAAGGGACCTTAAAGATCATGTAGCTCCAACCCCCTGCCATGGGCAGGGACACCTCCCACCAGCCCAGGGTGCTCCAAGCTTCATCCAACCTGGCCTTGGACACTTCCAGGGATCCCAGGGTAAGTCACAGCTTCTCTGGGCACCTGTGCCAGGGCCTGCCCACCCTCCCAGCCAGGAATTCCTTCCCAATATCCCATCCAACTCTGCCCCCTGCCAGTGGGAAGCCATTCCCCCTTGTCCTGCCATTCCAGGCCCTTGTCCAAAGTCCCTGCCCAGCTCTCCTGCACTGCCAGCACCGTCCCCACCATGGCACTGGCAGCATCCCTGGGGCTCTGTGGGACCACCCTCTGCTGGACCCTGCACAGGCAGGAGCTGGGCACAGTCAGAGCTGCCTGCACAAAGGAAGGAGGAAACAATTTGCCCCAGTGAGTGTGGGCATGGGGAGGTGAATTCCCTGAGCTGCAGAGTTGGGAGTGTCCTGGAGAAGGGATGAAGGAGTTGGTGCAAGCACAGGGCACCCTCTGTGCCCAGGCACTCAGCAATAGGACAAGGGGGCACGGGGGGCTCAAGCTCTGCCAGGGGAAATTGAAGTTGGAGATGAGGTAGAAATTCTTTGCAGAGAGAGTGCTCAGGCATTGGAATGGGCTGCCCAGAGAGGGGGTGGATTCCCCATGCCTGGAGGTTTTTCAAGTGAGCTTGGCCGTGGCACTGAGTGCCATGATCTGGTGACGGGACTGGAGTTGGCCCAAGGGTTGGACTTGATGATCTCGGAGGTCTCTTCCAACCCAATCGATTCCGTGATTCTGTGATTCTGGCAGCCCCGGGAGGAGCAGGGGATGCAGTCAGAGGTAAAGGCACAGCTCCCCCAGCCCTATTCCCATCCCCAGGGCTGATTAACCCTCACCTGGCCGGGACTGTCAGGAGGGACCCTGGGATATCCCAGCTCTTCCCGGAGCCTTGGGATCCGCATTCTCACAAAGCAGTCTCTTACCTCAATCCCTGGGTTCTCTCAGGAGCCTGGAGCCACTGGTGGTGGCACTCCGGGATGGGCCGGTCCCCCCCGCCCGCTGTGCCCGTGCCCGGGCGCTCCGTGCGGGGACACCGCGCTCCGACACTGACACCCTGAGCCGGTGGCGGTGCCTGTGGAGGGGCCGCAGTGCCACCCTCCGGCTCCAGGCAAAACACCCCCTCCCTGGACACCCCCCTGGCACTGGGGCGGTCACAAAGCACCCCTGGAGCAGGGTGGGGCATGGGCATCGCATGGCACCCCTGGCCATGTTAGAAAAGAGATGGGGAAAACCTGCCCCTGCTCTGCCCAGGCTCAGCCTTCCCAAATACAGAATCAGAATCGTTTGGGTTGGGATATTTCATAGAATCATAGAATGGATTGGGTTGGAAAAGACCTCCCAGATCATCAAGTCCAACCCTTGGGCCAACTCCAGTCCCTTTACCAGATCATGGCACTCAGTGCCACGGCCAAGCTCACCTTAAAAACCTCCAGGGATGGGGAATCCACCCCCTCTCTGGGCAGCCCATTCCAAT